>JASDQU011401499.1:6736-20023 GCA_032191745.1 Picea mariana | reverse complement strand
TACTTGTAGAGGCCATGGATAGGGCTTGTAATCACCTTAGAATGCACCATTGGGTAAAAAGTCCAAAGAGAGTTTAAGAACATATAGGTAGGTGTGCCTCTATCACTGACTTGCATCCTCTCACTTCAGAATTAGTGCATGCTAAATCCATTGGGTATCTCTTGAGTTGCTTTGATAAAGGAACTCTGAAAATTTGCAATAAACTCCTTCATGTCAGCAAACAAAGTTGAAGATCTGCAATCTAGATTGTAGATCAGTACTCTGATTCTAGAAATCAATGAACAGAACTCCAAGATCTCCACTTTGCTTTCGTAAAATAAGCTTGAAAGCATGTTGTTTGACCAGTGCCAAGTCCAATGGCAATGAGAGACAATAAAAAATGTGAAAATCAGCAAGGTGATCCTACATTGAATCTTGCTAACTAAAAGAATCTTACAACTGAATCAAGAAGCAAACAGAGAATTCTAAAATCCAAGTCGCTTGAGGAAGATTAACAAGGGCTGCTGATCATGATTGCAGGCTGCGTGTTAACAATATCTCCATCTGGGACAGCTGCCCCTTGTGGGATGCTAAGAATCTCAAAATCTCCCCAATGCCTACAATGGCCAAACTGTACAAGGAGAAAGCATGTCACTGTAATTGTTTTTGGATTTGTCCGTATGATCCTTTCTAAACTTCAATATAGCATYGATTACATCAAAACTCAAATCTTGTGCTTCCCTGATTACAAACATGTCACATGGACACTTATTGCCTCGAAACCAACATTGCTAGAGTGCCAAGAACTGAGCGAAGCAGTTGCCAGAGCAMTTGGAGCGCCATTTCCCAAAAAAAACCGAGACAGAAGCATCCTGTGAGCATCTTTTATGTAATATATATATTTAGATAGTATAATGCATATATATTAAGAATACATGCCAAATTAGTTGCAGAAAATATGAAAACATGCATATTTTATGGTACTTGTGGACAAATACTACTGTCTAAATTATTATGAAGTTAGAAATGTCATCCATAGTAGATTAATGATTAATCATTCAAGCATCAACCATCTAGTAGTTACAAACTATAGACTTCTAACATGACCAATGTTGTTATAAATGAACATAAGATGAGGCAGCTTCTCCTCCCACATAGATTGTGATCACTGCATGTCCTCKTAACATATGGTATTTGCTCTAATTTAAATTCTCAGTCTATCATGTTTGACAAGATTGCATGAAATCTGTAAATTAAGACCTTCAGATCATAGACACTATTTATGGACTTGAGCAACCTACATAAGTTAAAATCCTCATCAATACAAAGTTTTGCAATATTCACACACACACTTACTTATTCAAAATGCAACCTGAAGCAAACTATGCTACCTTAATAAACCTGTTCATGAACACCCATCACACAATCTATATTGCATCTTCTCTGAGGTTGTCTACAAAGAAAATAAAATCAATAATGTACTCTTCTATTTATCCTCCAAAACTTGAAATGGTACCAAAAAGCCACTCTGGCTTCTATGTCACAAGGATTTATTTACTTGTGACCATTAACAACTTTTAGTATGCCAATCAATTTCATCTGCTATGTCCTTCAAAAACACCTGTTTTTTCACCGCATTTTATATTATATCAACCATTGCATGACAAGCATAGAAACTATGTTACCTTAGTAAACCTGTTCATGAACACCCATCACACAATCTATGTTGCATCTTCTCTGAGGTTGTCTGCAAAGAAAATAAAATCCATAATGTACTCTTCTATTTATCCTCCAAAACTTGAAATGGTACCAAAAAGCCACTCTGGCTTCTATGTCACTAGGATTTATTTACTTGTGATCATTAACAACTTTTAGTATGCAAATCAAATTCAACTGCCATGTCCTTCAAAAACACTTGTTTTTTCACCGCATTTTATATTATATCAACCATTACATGACAAGCATAAAAACACTCATCCAACTAGAAAGTATGCTATATAGCTTGAAAAGCTAGATTTCCTCATGCTCAAAGAAATTTTACACTGTTTATTTTGATCATTAACAAATTCTTAAAAGCATCCCCAGTTGAGCCATTCAGCTAGGGATCATAGAATTCTGAGGGTTTTCTTGGTTGCATTTTATTCCAATCTTTCTAAATTTTGAGACACTCAGCAGCTTATATCAAATCGAAACCGTTTTGCACATTCTGCTCGAAGGGTGGTTACCCTAACAATTGTATTTCTACTTTGAGTTGCCTGACAGGCTAGTTTTCCAATTTTCCATCACTCTGTAGATCAATAAATGTAGATCCCCTAGAGTATCTGTGACCTATTCCGCTGCAAAACACAAGATTATTTCTTCATATTCCCTCTGTTTAAATGAGAAAATCATCCACTGTATCATTTCTTGAAAGTTCTCTAGTTCCATACATTAATGGGAGACACTACACTACTAATGGCAATTGTGAGAAAAATGTTGTTCGTATCTGTTGTGCTCAGTCTGGGAGACAACTTAGGGAACTTGCCCTCGAGGAGAATGGATTGATAAGTTCTTTTTATGTACAGTGTGTGTGATGATCTTTTCGGTACTTCCACCTTAGTTTGATGATCTTTTCGGTACTTCCACCTTAGTGTGATGATCTTTTCGTTATTTCCACCCTAGTGTGATGATATTTTTGGGTACTTTCACCCTGGTGTGATGACCACATACCTTCAACCAGATTCCCAATCTAGGATACTTGAGATCAAATTGCTCACAAATGATATGCGGAATATTATATCAAAAGAATAGAAATGGGATTCAGTGTAGTATCTGTCAAAATGGTTTCATGACCCTAGTCTAAATGTGAGCCGAAATGCCAATCATGAAAAATAAATTCATTGCGTGCCAGTTAAAAGAGAAACAAAGAACATGATGAAATCAAGGAAGAATAATAATGACAAAGGACATAAGATGTACATGATTTTATACAGAGTTGTGGAATTATGGACTAAATGCCATCGCCACAAAACCAAGCTCCACAATGATTGTGTATAAGTGAAGAAGGATGGCTTCCTTGAGTTATGTATCAACTATCAAACTATAAAAAAGATACGATCATTGGAAACTCCAGAGACACATCAAAGTCAAAAAAAAAACAAAGAGAAGGATATTCAAACTCCTAAAAGACGGCACAAATGCAGATATAGAAAATGATCACTATTAGCATGATTGCTCAACCAGCTAACCAGTTAACTAATTCTTCAACGTTGAAGCATTTCAGAATTCTGCACCTCCTATAGCCTAGAATAACTAATTTAGGCTAAGTACAGACCATATACTACTGATAAATAGATGTGGCCAAATAAAAATAATAGTAAAAACAATTAATAAACATTCATCATAAGTTGGCTCCTTTATCTAAAGTCACTTCTCTTTACCAAGCATGTATAAATAAAGGAGCCGCATTCATTGTAATTTACCACTTATCAATTATATTAAATACATATTATACATTAAAGTATATATCCGTGGTTTGGTATACTTCAACAGGGATCATTAAGAAAAGGAGAGCAGAAGCTTCTGATTCTGAAATCTACGAATATATATTACAAAATTTAAAAATGTGGAGCTCAATTTTCAAACCTTGGTCTCCCTGGTTGCCACAGACAATGCTTGTCCAAAAATGGAATTGTCAAATCACATTCAAGTTGATGAATTCAGTGTCCAGTGCAACAGGAAAGAGAAAAAGGGTCCTTCTACAGACAAACAACTCCAGAAGCTTCATTCTCCCGACTGCACTCACAGCTCTTTAGATCTCTTCTCTTACTTGATAAGCTGGTTTCGAGAAGGGTTTTTTTTCTTTTTCCCCGGGGATTCAGACCTTTATATCTTACTCCTCCTAGTCAGTTAGTTAGTAGTCTGGTTTCTGAGACTGTCCAGCAGTCCCCTCCAATCATACTAGCATAACTCATCAGGTTTGACTCAAACTCGTAAGTCATAACCCGCTTGGTGCTTAAACCAAGTCAAACCAACACTACTCAGTAAAAAGTCGGCAGCGGTGAGTCAAATGTGACTATAGTGAGTTTGACTCAATAACTCATGGTTCAAGCTGTGACTCACATAACACAAGTTTTTGTACCTGACGAATTTGGCTTGGCAAGCTTGAGCGAAAAATGAGGCAGACATCACACTATGAGGAAAACAAACAAAAAGGGTCATTCAAATCAGATGAGTTTCTGGCATGCATTTGTTGAGTCCAAGTCATAATCTTACTCTCCGACCTTGCCAAGTCATTCATTGAGCCGAGTCTCGCAACTATGCATCCAACTACGATGCATGTAATTAAAATAGCGAGACAACCAAAAGGTAAACGTAGCTTTTTATCTTTAACTTCTCCGGGCTAATGCTCTTGTAATATATTTCTTTTTTAAACAAGAAAGCAGGCTTTAAGCTGCAGGAGGTTGTGTAATGTCCCCCAAAGAGGGTGTGAGAGACTTAGTAGTCTAGTTGTCCCCACTAGACTATAGTCTCATGAATCATGGGGACCAAGAACCCCAAACTACTTACCTAAGCACAATGTTATAATTTTAAGTTGACTTTGGGGGAAAAGGCAAAATGAGGAAAGGAAAAGACCACATGTGGAAAAGCAAGGAGTTAACCCCAGGAGGTGGTCAACTAACTCAACAGAGAATTAGATCAGGGTATAAAAGAAAAGGAGGGTGCATCTCTCACTCATTTTGGATTATTACTACTCTTGCATTCTTGAGCTCTAGAGCCAAAGACATTTTGAGGGTTTTGGGATAACAAACCCTAGAGATCAACTCAATGGTGAAAGATCCCACCTATCCTGATCCAAGTTGTGGTCACGGAGGTGCAATATTCCTCCCCCACCATTGTACAGCATCTTACAGGTTACTCAGTCAGGGAAGGAAGAAGGACTGTGCAGTTCTTAGTGATTTCCAGCAGGAAGGTTTCAAGGGAAGATCTTCAATCTGGAGTGAGGAAGAAGTTTTGGTGGCCAAAACCTATTGGGATCTCATTGATAGGCCCAAGGCACCTTGCCTATACCATTTTGGAGAAGTTTTCTTCAGCATATGATTTATAATTTTATTGGGTGCTTGGCACGATTTCTAGAGGAGGAGGGCGCACTGCATCATAGAGATTTGGTCATTTGGGCCATCAGATCTTCTCCATTCAGCTTGAGACTTTACCCAGGGGTTTGTAATCCCCCAATCTACTCTTTCACCAGTTTAAGAGGGTTTTGGAGGTCTAAAGGAAGGAGGCCGAAATATTGGTCATCTACAGCCATAGAGAAGGGCGCAACCCAACCAGTGAGGGGGTTTCCAGCTATAGAAGGGAAAGATATTAATCTTGTCCCTTTCACCAATTGATTGTGGTGCCTTTGGAGGCTATTATCTTCAGTTTTGGACATTGTTGTAGCAGCTATTATTCCAGCTTGATTATTCTTCTTGTGTTCTCCCAGATTTGCAGATCTATTGTATTAGGATCACTCTATTATCTAAATAAAGGTCAGATCTGAAGTTGTTGGTTCTATATTGGTATTCTGTGCTTGTATCTTGTCAATTTCTTATGCTATATGCTCAGATCTATATCTCCATGCTATGATCTTCTAAGTATAAACCCTCAATGCGCAACTTGATGAAGCAAATCTGTAAAACACATTGAAACAACAAATAAACAGTTAAACAACCCTTGGTTCCGGGCAAAAAAATTGGCTTGGCAACATTACAGTGGTATCAGGAACTAGCACCCTTGGATGAGGAGGGGCAGTTGATACTGATACCGGAAGAAGTGCTAGAAGTAAGGGAGAAGAGGCTAAGGAAGAGGAACATCAGGGAATACTTAATCAATGGAAGAAATTACCTATAGAGGATGCTACTTGGAAAAGTGAACAGGTTCTTCAGGAGACAGGATCAGAATTGCTTGGGGGCAAGCAATTTCCAGTAGGGGAGAATATAATGTCCCCCACCTCTTGATAAAGAGGGTGTGAGAGACTTAGTAGTCTAGTTGTCACCACTAGACTATAGTCTCATGAATCATGGGGACCAAGAAACCCCAAACTACTTACCTAAGCACAATGTTATAATTTTAAGTTGACTTTGGGGGAAAAGGCAAAATGAGGAAAGGAAAAGACCACATGTAGAAAAGCAAGGAGTTAACCCCAGGAGGTGGTCAACTAACTCAACAGAGAATTAGATCAGAGTATAAAAGAAAAGGAGGGTGCATCTCTCACTCATTCTAAATTATTATTACTCTTGCATTCTTGAGCTCTAGAGCCAAAGAAATTTTGAGGGTTTTGGGATAACAAACCCTAGAGATCAACTCGGTGGTGAAAGATCCCACCTATCCTGATCCAAGCTTGGTCATGGAGGTGCAATATTCCTCGCCCACCATTCTATAGAATCTTACAGGTTACTCAGTCGGGGAAAGAAGAAGGACTGCGCAGTTCTTAGTGATTTCCAACAGGAGGGCACACTGTTTCAAGGGAAGATCTTCAATCTGGAGTGAGGAAGAGGTTTTGGTGGCCAAAACATATTGGGATCTCATTGATAGGCCCAGGGCACCTTGCCTATACCATTTTGGAGGAGTTTTCTTCAGCATATGATTTATTGGGTGCTTGGCATGATTTCTAGAGGAGGGCGCACTGCATCATAGAGATTTGGTCATTTGGTCCATCAGATCTTCTCCATTCAGCTTGAGACTTTACCCAGGGGTTTGTAATCCCCCGATCTACTCTTTCACCAGTTTTGGAGGGTTTTGGAGGTCTAAAGGAAGGAGGCCGAAATATCGGTCATCTACAACCATAGAGAAGGGCGCAACTCAGCCAGTGAGGGGGTTTCCAGCTATAGAAGGGAAAGACATTAATCTTGTCCCTTTCACCAGTTGATTGTGGTGCCTTTGGAGGCTATTATCTTCAGTTTTGGACATTGTTGTAGCAGCTATTATTCCAGCTTGATTATTCTTCTTGTATTCTCCCAGATCTGCAGATCTCTTGTATCAGGATCACTCTATTATCTAAATAAAGGTCAGATCTGAAGTTGTTGGTTCTATATTGGTATTCTTTGCTTGTATCTTGTCATTTTCTTATGCTATATGCTCAGATCTATATCTCCATGCTATGATCTTCTAAGTATAAACCCTCAATGCACAACTTGATGAAGCAAATCTGTAAAACACATTGAAACAACAAATAAACAGTTAAACAACCCTTGGTTCCGGGCAAAACAATTGGCTTGGGAACATTACAGGTTGGATTAAATGATGCTATGAATTTCAAAAATAATAGTTGCATTTAAATTCTGTGTTTCGGTTGGCTAGCCCTATTTTACAGTCTGGCAGTTGAGGGAAGACTTCATGCAACAGCTTGGTCAGATGGACAATATACACCAGTTGCCAGAAAGCAGAGATTGTGAAGCATGTCTTTTGGAACTGTTGTAGGGCCCATGTCCTTTTCGGATTCAATTACAGCAGAATATCTAGATCTGTCCATGTCCTGTGCATCCTCTATGCTGAAAAGCAGTAATACCAGGAGATATGGGATGACTAGGACTCGTAGCAGAGAGATCTGGAAGAGGATATGACTCTCAGCCATTTCTTTGTTGTGCATGGAGCGATGCAGAGTAATGCTAAATGAGGATCCTGGAAGACCCAATGAAAGGAAATTTTTGTTGGCCTTTAAGGCTAACTTAGCATATTAGTTCACAACTGGGATGGATATTTCTCAAAAAGATGTGAATTCACTGGACTTAGTAATCAAGATTCAAAACAGATGCATTGGCTTTCTTAGCTTATGTTGGGCGAGGAATTCATTACAAACAGCTAATGGTCATTCATTTATATCATCTTATTGGTCCTTAAAAGTAGCAAATGATTAACCATTTTTGTTTTTAATGAAATATAAGAATCATTTAAATGTCTATGATATTTTATGATTGTCAAATTACTCGGAGATTTTGGCCAACAAACAACTAGCTTATAATGGAGGCAAGAATCACCACATACTTCCCTCACCTCATTTCCTTCTTTGACATCCTTCACTAAAATCATTTCCAGAACCTCGCTGCTGCTTCCTGCACTTGAGAAGCATGTGCCCTTAATGCCATTGCTGTCATTTCCATTAAGGCTTTGAGATAAACCAGTATCAGCTTCAGAATACACGTCATCTGAAATGTCACTACCTGATCTGGTGTTACACTCTTCATCGCTATAAGATGCTTCAGGATTGCTTGTATCAGTACTGTAATCGTTGGGAACTAAGGTAAAGTGGACATCCTCTGCTGCGGTCTTATGGTTAAATCTGCAACAGTTAGTATAATGTAAGGGGATCAGCACATAAGTAAATCATGTTTCTAAACAATGTGAATACCCTAAGAATAAATAATGCAAAGGTATCTTTTCAAAAAAGTAACCAATCAAAAACAATACATAACTTTAAGTCACATTCAGCATTCCCAAGGACTAGATTTCAGAGGAGGGACGACAATTTTAATCCATCATTTCGTCTTTATGCCTAGTCCCTTTTCTCTGGAGTTTCTTTTATCAATTTAGAGGTCTTCTCAGCAATTTCTTTCTATGAAATTTCAAAGTTCTTATTAGTGGATTATAAAAATAATTAGTGGTATTTTCACTGCAATACAAGAAAAATTCCTAAGAAACTCTCAGATAATGACAATCTAAAATAGTACACTCAATAGAGCTCAGAATTGAGCCAAAACAGTTTGATGAAAGCCTCTATGAGTCTACTCTCTATAAACATTAATGCTTTTTAATTCTGAGTTCATATAAGAAAGAGCCATTATTCTGCAAGATATCCAGTCTGTATACAATGCCACAACTTGTTTGTACATGCACATTACACATAAGCATCGTATATGCCCACTGGCCAGGGTTAATTAATGTCGACGTTTCCAGAGTGCAGAGCTAAGCAAGGAGTGGGTGCACTCCTTCCCAAAAATCCCGGGATCGAAACGTTCTAGGATCATTCTGTATATAATATATATTTTTTATATTTTATAATGCATTTATATTCAAAAGACGTGCAAAATGCCAAATTAGTTGTAGAAAATATGAAAACATAAATTTGAGTGTAACTTGCAGATGAATACTTTATCATTAAGAAATTAGAAATCCCATCCATAGTAGATTAGAGCTACAACCATTTAGTACACATAACATTGTATGATAGCCAAACAAACTTCCAATGGCCGTGACTTGCTTATATGGTCTCTATGTTTGGCCCATGGCAGTTTGTGTCAAACAACATGATGAGCTCCAGGTGTTGGACATGGTGAATAGTTAAAACCATTTATTAACACTCCAATTAGACAATTTAATTAAAAAGTAAAGTGACTGGATCCTTTGAAACTGATCCCTGTGTGCAGATCAAAAGTGCACTAAAATGCATATCCTCAATGTCCCTTAGGACTCACATATGAGTGGTGCCAAACAAGATATTGATTCTAGAACGAATTTGAAATGAATCTGTTTTTTAATCCAATGAGTGGTTAGATTTGAACTCTGTACCATTATTCTTGTATGTCTCCATGTCTGCAAAAAAATCTAACTCAAATTTTCTTTCAATCTGGTCACATGGAGCCCAGAAGCACACCTCCAAGGATTGGGAGTGTGCTCCTGCGGCCTGCCTCACTCCCATCCAGAGCACACTTCAACAGCAGGGAGGGAGGGTATGGGAAAGGGGGGTGCACTCCCATGCATCACTAGTTCTCTAGAGCATGCCTATGGGGACTTAGTTAAGGATGATTATTATATTATTGTTGATTCCTTCCTTACACAGTATTGGAGGGTGGTTATGCCTAATGTGTCCACTTTGGACAAGGCTCCTTGCTATTTCGAGGGTTTAACATGGTCAAACACCTTGAAGATGTTAAATTTGGCAGCATCTACAGAGGCCATATGGGCCACCCTGAGGCTAACCAGGGAGATTGAATCAACCAGTCTTGTGAGGTATTGACAAAAACCAGGGGGAATGTACAACCTCTGTGAGTCAAACCAAAAGTCAGGATGAATGAGATGCTATATAAGTCTAATGCAAAAGTCAGGGGGAACATACAACCTCTGTGAGCATAGACAATCTAGAGAAAAAGTCAGGGGGAACGTACAACCTCTGTGAGCATAGACAGACTAGTGCAAAAGTCAGGGAGAACGTACAACCTTTGTGAGCCTAGTCAAGCCTTGTGAGCCATGAGCAAAAGTCAAGGCATCTAGCAAAAGTTAGGTTGAATATAAAATTCCTATGAGCTAGAAACAAACGATATTCCTAATATTGCAAATGATATAAATGTATTGATCTAGTGCGTTGGCACGTGTAACATTATCCACCATTAAGAGAAATTCAAATTGCCTTGTAAAGAGTCGAGTTGTAACTGAAGTCTCAAGTCTAGTTCAATTTTCGAACTAAAGTGTAATGTTGAGTTGTAACTTAAGTCTCAAGTCTAGATCTATTTTCGAGCTAAAGTGTAATGCTGAGTTGTAACTGAAGTCTCAAGTCTAGTTCTATTTTCGAACTAAAGTGTAATGCTAATTTGTAACGGAAGTCTCAAGTCTAGTTCTATTTTCGAACTAAAGTGTAATGCTGAGTTAAGTCAAGCATGTTTTCACACCTCTATTTTGAGCCCTCTCCTCTTCTCCTCTTCACTCCTTTATAAGCAGAGGTCGTGTTGATATTATGGTAGCTTCGGGAGGTATGAACCTCTATTGTGACCTATGACGAGATTAGAATATTCCGGAAGGAAGCGAAGAAGTAAAGGAAACCCTAGACGAGATGTCGGTTGCAGAAATATAATTAATATGAATTAATTAGTACCCAGAAGGAGAAGTCAGCCCCAGTAAGTCTACCAGACCACTATAAATACAGGGCGCAAGTTCTCATTATACACACTTCTCAGAATTGCAGAGAGCAGTTTCTGCGCACTGCAGTTGGCAGTTTTGTGCGCAAGTTTTTGGGGAAGGTGTTGCGCCAGTTTTTGGGTGGGACTATCTAATCAACTTGGTTTCTATTCTTGCTTGGCTATTGATTGCTACTAGTATTCTTCTCTGTCAAGGTCAAGGTGCTCGGTGTTAGAATATGAAAGATGTGTGCTCGTTTTACCATTGACAATACCCTTGTCACCCAACCATAGGCCGAAGCCACCCTTCGAGCAGCTTAACCTTGACAAAGAATCATTCTAGAAGCAAACCCTAGGCTAGATAGCCAAACAAAGGGTAGCGCACCTTTCCCCAAGGATAGAGCACCAACAAGAACTGATCAGATAGTCCAAACCGTAGCCAAGAGATATTCCAAACCAAACGTGATTTGCTAGCTGCAGCAGCTGCAACAGCTGCAATGGCAGCTCTCCTCAAACCTCCGCACAAGACTGGGCACTGCAATTCTGAGACTGCCTTGCCAGAATGAGAACTGGCCTCCTGTATTTATACTAATTCTGGCTAATTGCCTGGGCTGACTTCTCATTCTGGGTATTTGTCTGTTCAGTATATATTATTATTTTTGGCCGACTTCTTCTCTTGGAGGCTAATAACCTAATATAAATTATCTTCTTGAGCCGACAAGTCTTCTAGGGTTATTATCCAACTCATTAGGGTTTCTTCTTGCTTCCCAGAGTATTCTATCCTTGTCAAGTTTACATGTGGAGGTAAATACCTCCCGCAACTACCATAATATCAACACTCCCTCCTAGCTAGGGAGGTATTACAGGTAACGGTCTTGAGCACAAAACATACCATTCACCCGGTAGCATCAAAATAGTTATAAAGACTAGATCATGACTAGATCATGAGCACCATCATCATCATCAGCTGCATCATCTCTCAAAACCATACTCTATCTATGGAATCACTATGTTCAACAAGAAATATTATTGGCCTTTTGAAAAGAATGGGTACTTAAAGAGCCTCTTAATAAGTTAATTACTCATCTAAACGAAAATGTATCGTGGCTCAAGTGATTCACCGAAGCGACGAGACCTTGGAAGCGTTAAGCGGGTAATCAGACATGATGCTCACTCCACAAAGTGATACAAGAGCCATTCTTCTAATATAGAAGAGTAAATGTTTTGAACCATTTTCTGTCTGGAAAATCTCTGTTCATCATTCATCTGGCTAATAATTATTTCCAATAAACTGTTGATAGTCTTCAAGGCAATCAGAACAAAATAGAACACAACTGTGTCTATCCATAGTAGTACATAACTATAATCCAGTGGTACACTACCACACCAAGTAACACACAAGTACTTGATCAACAACGTATAGTCACGAACAATGGAACACATCCACCACAGTAGTATACATCTACTCTCATACAGTCTTCATAACAATCATCTGATACCAACTTGCACAGAAACAATGTTATGATATAAATTGAATCATCTGGGCCAATCTTTCACTCACATCTGTGAGATCTGAAAGAATATTTGCCCTCAGAGTAGAACAATGAGATATCTGGACTATTCTTCTCAAGCAAGGAAGAATAACTGTCCTGTCTTCTGAACGTGGACCATTCCCCACCCTGGGCCATTCTTCCTACACTAATCAAAGTGCACCCTAGAGAGAATGTATAAACCCGAAGGAATGCCTGTCCCTGATTGTTGAGCCTGGACCATTCCCCACCCTGGGCCATTCCTCCTACACTAATCAAAGTGCACCCTAGAGAGAATGTATAAACCCTAAGGAATGACTATCCGGACCATTTCCTCTGTTAACCACAAGAGAAAAAGACTGTCCTATATCAACCTCCAAAACGGATCATTCCTCATGTTAACCACAATGAGAAATCGTTGTCCGGCCAGGCAGGCCAGTCTTCTTGAGTAACCCTCAAGAAGAGAGACTGCCCTAGACCACTCCCCTTGTTAACCACAATGGGAAGTCGCTATCTATGATACATCGACAATCTGGACCATTTTCCATGTTAACCACAATGGGAAATCGTTGTCCATAAAAAATTTCAATCCACTTTCCGAACAGAAAAGCATCTGTCCAAGATGGACTATTTTTCAATCTTGAAAATGAATGTCCTCAATAATATTTTCAGTGCTCCCTCCCAACCTGGGAGTCATTTCTTCCTTTCTCAATAAGGAAGTCGTCTCCACGAACTCCAGCTTGAGTACACAAACTCTTTCATCTTGGATAGAAGCTTTACCAAAATGTCTGCTTATCTGCTCATCTGTGGAGATATGTATTGGAGAACCACTTTCTCCTTTCTGGACTTCATCACGAATAATGTAATGCTTGATTTCAAATGTACTTTAGTCTGGAACACTGTTTTTCTGTGAAGGCTTCATGTAGCTCTGA
>JASDQU011401498.1:44232-54780 GCA_032191745.1 Picea mariana | reverse complement strand
CCTTCCAATGAAAATTTCATGAAAAGTTCTTGAAAATTAAAAGCCACTATTCCTAATGATTGTAACCATTGGATTCTTAGTACAACATCTGCACCACCCATGGGTATGGCAATCATTGGACTATTCATTACATATTCCCCCATAGTAAGATTGATATTTCTACTCTAATACTTTTGTGACCATTGCTTTGATCAGAAAGTGGACTTCCTAAAATTCATAAGGAAGGTGCCCCTCTTAGACCCATCGTCAACACAATAGGCAGCCCTACTTATCAACTTGAAAAATATT
This sequence comes from Picea mariana, assembly GCA_032191745.1. NCBI lineage: Eukaryota > Viridiplantae > Streptophyta > Pinopsida > Pinales > Pinaceae > Picea > Picea mariana. The sequence goes on along the minus strand of JASDQU011401498.1, from coordinate 54,492 downwards.
TGGCTCATAAACTCAAACCCTTAGTCAGCAACACCAACTCCTTTTTTAAAGATTCCTCTTTCTTTGTAAACAAGATCAAAAACATTAAATTGGACAAAGATGACACCCTCGTGAGCTTTGATGTTGTTTCTCTCTTCACTAAAATTCCCATTGATGAAGCAATGAATGTCATCAAGAACATCACTGACCTAGGAACTGCTAACTTAGTTGAGCTTTGCTTGAAATCCACTTTCTTTAGTTTCCAAGGTGACGTTTATGAAAAAACCTGTGGGGTTGCTATGGGATCCCCCCTCTCTCCCATCATAGCCAATTTATTCATGGAAGATTTGGAAAACAATGCCCTTATCTCCTCACCCCTCAAACCTAAATACTGGAATAGGTTTGTTGATGATACCTTTTTCATTTGGCCCCATGGTTGTGATAAATTATATGAATTTATGAATCACCTTAATAAACAATCCAATCACATCAAATTCACTATGGAGGTTGAAAATAATGGTAGTCTTCCTTTTCTAGATGTTAGGGTCACAAAAAGACCTGATGGATCCTTATCCCACCAAGTTTATAGGAAGAAAAATCATACCAAACAATACCTTCATGCCAATTCCCATCATCACCCCTCCCAAAAACTAGGTGTTCTCAACACCTTAGCCACTAGAGCCTTCATAATTTCTAATTATGAACACCTTGATGAAGAGAAAAATCACCTCCTCAATGTTTTTAAAGATAATGGCTATAAAAAACATCAGGTGATGAAAGCTTTTCAAAATTCCACTAAAACACCTAGGAATAAAGAACAAACAAATAATGATGTGTCCAAGGTTTTATTACCCTACATATAAGGGACAACAGACAAGCTTGCTAGGATTTTAAATAAAAAGAACATTGGGGCAACTTTCAAACCCTTAAACACCATTAGGAATTCCCTTGGGTCCGTCAAAGACTATGTTGATCCCATCGAGCAAAAAGGTGTCTATATGTTCCCGTGCTCATGTGGTAAACAATACATAGAAGAAACAGGTCATTCCTTTAGAATTAGGATTCAAGAACATGCCACTGATATCAAACACAATCGCACTCGTCCCTCGACTCTTGCAGAACATTCAGACAAAACTAAACATCACATTTGTATTGAAAACGCCAAAATTCTTGCCAAGATAGATCACTATCACAATAGGAAATTCAGACAAGCAATCGAAATTGAAAAACAACCTAACAATCTAAACAGAGATGATGGATGGAAAATTAGTCAAAATTGGATCCCAACACTAACCAATATGAATAATTCAAGATATTAATTTATAAAAAAAAAAATAAGTCTTATTTTCTGATTTCATTTTAATAAATCGACTCTTAACAAACAAATAAATAATTAATAAACAAACAAATATAATTTCTCCTGATTTCATTTGTCGGCTCTTCATAAGAAACTTTTCAAGTATTTATTTACACGTGTTATATCTTTTTTCCTTCTTATCTCATAATATATTTTTCCTGATGATGGACCACACTGGTTTGGTCTGAAACGTCGAATATCAAAAACTTATGCGATGAATCTGAAAGAACTTTCTGATCAAGATTGATATTATTGCATTTTCCCGAGTAATTGATAGTTCCTCCATATGCAATCATTACTTGAAACTTTGGCACTGGATATACAAAGCAATTGAGAGATTTGGCTAATTTATAGTGAATGAAATTATGAGTACTGCTAGAATCAATTATGACTATTACCTTTTTCTTTTTGATGTATCCTTCGATCTTGAGGGTTTGAGGAGGGCTAATTCTAGCCAATGCATTACATGATATCATGGGAGTCAACTCTTCAGACGAAATTGCTTCTACGTTTTCATCTTAATATGGTTCTTGTTCTTGCTCTTCTTCCTCTTCACAATCTATGTAGAATAATTTCTTCTCACCACACTTATGTCCCTTACTGTACTTGCTGTCACAATTAAAGCATAACAAATTTTCTTTTCTTTCCTCCAATTGTTGAGGTGTCAACCTTGTGGGTTGAGGTGTTTTAGAAGAAGGAGAATTGTTCTCTCTATAGATGTTAGGATTGGTCCTTCTAGTAGCCATAGCCATATTTTTACTTTCAACATCTCTTGCCACCTTAAATGCATTCTCCAATGATTTGGGTTCCCAAAAGCGAACCTCATGTTGAATGTTATCCTTTAAAGTTCCTATGAATACATCAATCAAGTGCTCATCTGGAATATTTTTTACCTTTATATTCAATCTTTGGAATTTCTCAATGTGCTCGGTAACTGAACCCTTTTGCTTGAGATTGATAAATTGGCTAAAGAAGGTATTTCTCCTTGTATCCTCATTGTGTGCTATCATTTCTTCCATGAAAATTGCCCAAGTGACCAGTGATTTGCGAGAAAAAAGCCATCGATACCATACAAATTGATTGGGTTCTAAATATAAAGAAGAAATTTGTACCTTTTGTGTATGTGGCACATTATGTAGATCAAAGAATTTCTCCATATGAAGTATCCATGTGATTGGGTCATTGCCATCAAATTTCCTCATATCGATCTTAGGAACGTGGTTGGTGTTCAACCCAAAGTTGGAGTTTCTCCATTCTTGATTCACCTTCCTTGTGTCCTCATCATGAATTTCATGGGATGCATTTTCACTTTCAGTTGTTTTCTTTGTTACGGAATTTTTCAATACTTCCATGATCTCCTCTTTTAAACCATCCATCTTTGCCTCCAACTTAGCTTCCATCTCTTGTAGTTCTTATTTTCTTACTATATTCTTTTGTAAATCATTTATGTCCCTACGCATTTCTTCAACTTCATCAAGAGTCCAAGTAGGATTTTCTGGAGGTTTCTTTGGTGTAGAAGTTCCCTTTTTGGGTGGCATGTTGGCCAAGTATCACTTTTGAACCTTGATTTTGAGGTAGTTCTACTAGACAATCTTTCCTATGTTGTATCTCCAAAGTTTAGGCCCTTCTGGGTATGAAAATATCTTTTATGTAGTCCTCTGATATTTATTCTCTACAATGCCACAGGTCTGATCAAAATTGGATGTGCCAAGTGGAATTTATAGTAACTTCCCCACAACTTGCTGATTTTTGGTCTTTCCAGGATATCTCACTTGTATAGCATGCCCCATACAAAATAATTGATATAAAATTCTGAAACTCATACCAGAAATACTATAGACTATACAATATCCAATGAAACCAATCTCACTCAATTTGGATACTCTAGGAATAAGTTATGATTTTTTTACCTGGAACACCTTCTTGAGACTAGTCAATAGGACTAGTCAGATACCCTATCTTCCATAGGGTGTATCTACAAATGTAAGATGACCCAGAAGCTAAAATTTTTACCACATATACCTTACTAATTTCTATGAATAGACTCCAATTTTCAGAGTCTGAAACATTATAAAAACGATTTTGTAGTGAGAATTCCGCAATGACTCAGTTCAGGATGATTCCATAACCCTATATTGCATAGGCTGTATCTCCTAAAGTATAAGGCTTCAGGAGCTGAAATTTTAACCCAACATACCTTGATCCATCTATTAGATATCCTCCAAGATGTTCCTTCTGAAACATTGTAGAAACAAAGTTACTTCAAAAATTCCAATGTGTCTTAGATGTAGCATCAAAACCCTAAGATCTTGAGCTCTGATACCATATGTTAAGAACCAAATATCAATATAGCATAGAAAAACCTCAGAATAAGTACTCAATGCCTTGAAAAAGAGACAATTTTAGATAATAATCCTCTTTAATGGGGCAACCTCCTTTTACCCCACATAAATTTTCAAGTACAAGATGATTCTAAATGAAAATGTCTCCTTGGTATATATGTTGAAGGAAAATCTCCCTACGGACAGGTAGATCTCCTCTTGAGAGATAGACTCTTAACTCTAAGATAGAAGATGCTTAACATGGACACTCATTTCCTTTTAGATCTAGATAAACTAATGTGTGACGAGGAAGGAGAAAAGAAGTACCTCTTTACCGTTGTTTGTCCCTGGACGGTTCGAGCTGAGCTCCAATCTTAAACTTTTCGATAATCCCTGTAGACAAACAAAGATACAAACAGCTTCCTACTCTACTGAGATTAGTTCAAAATAGATCTATCTACTAGATACAAGTTCATGTGAGATCAAACACAAACTAGAAAGAAACAGGCCAAGCATATTATATTAATGAGAACAAAGTGTTACTTACAGCCATGGATGGAGTGCAACAACTTCACTAATATCTCCTTGTCCAAACTCTTTCTTAAACAGTCCACACACAGAATGTTGATGTTCCANTCCAAATGAAAATGTCTCCTTGGTATATATGTTGAAGGAAAATCTCCCTGCGGATAGGTAGATCTCCTCTTGAGATCTAGACTCTTAACTCTAAGATAGAAGATGCTTAACATGGGCACTCATTTCCTTTTAGATCTAGATAAACTAATGTGTGAGGAGGAAGGAGAAAAGAAGTACCTCTTTACCGGTGTTTGTCCCTGGACGGTCCGAGTTGAGCTCCAATCTTAAACTCCTCGATAAGCCCTGTAAACAAACAAAGATACAAACAAATTCATACTCTACTAAGATTAGTTCAAAATAGATCTATCTACTAGAGACAAGTTCATGTGAGATCAAACACAAACTAGAAAGAAATAGGCCAAGCATATTATATTAATGAGAACAAAGTGTTACTTACAGACATGGATGGAGTGCAACAGCTTCACCAAGATCTCCTTGTCCAAAACCTTGTTTAAACAGCCCACACACAGAATGTTGATGTTCCAGATGGCATCTTCCTCATGAGATCATACGTTAGATGCTTCACAATTCCTTCCTCTTTGTATTGTATGTTTCCTATGAGATCATAGGTTTCATACCTCCAATCTTTCTTCTCCCCCTCCTATGAGACCATAAGTTTGGTATCTCTAAACTCTTGTTCCTCTCCTCCTCCATGGAAATCCCTCATTATATAGAATTTGGAGGCTTAACCACCATGGAGAGGATCTCTCATCAGATCCACTAAGAAAGGGATCTCTAAGATATTTAGGGAGAAAATATCTCTTAAGGATTTTGGGGAGGGAATATCTCTCAAGGATTTTAAGGAGGAAATATTTCAACCATCCATGAGATCCTCCACCTTCCCTAAAAAATAGGAAACCAAATGTGAGGTGGATTCTCACACTTAATTACTTTCTTTTTCATGAATATTAATAATAATTCATGTGCACTTGGTATTGTGGCCTTCATATAATATATCCCTCCTCCACATTGACTAGGGATTGTGACATAGGATATTCCATGGTGTCAAGGTGTATGAGACACTTATATGACACTTTACGACACTTAGGGCGAGGTACCTAGGTGTGCAAATTTCATGTGTAACAATATATAGAAGACTAGGAGGTATATTTACAACTAATGGAATAAAGCCGACATAAATAAAATAACATTACTAATGTAATATGCCCGAATTAAGGGGTAATGAGCCAATATTAGGGCTTAACAACTGCTAGTCACTAAAAAATTGAATTGGTCTCACCCTTTTTCATATTTTCTTCCTCATTCGACCAACAAACATATTTTTGGTCGACTCAACTAAGAGAAATTTCAACTTGAGTATTTCAATTCTAGTCGACCCATCTTCCTTCAGCCTCAACTCGACTTTTATTTAAGTTTTCTTCCACTTCGACCTTTAGGTTACTTATTTCTTGGACCAACTCGACTTGGAAGAAAATTGACATGATAAATTTGGCTTTTTTCATCTCGACTTGCTTTGTCCGACTTGTATTTCCCTACTCAAATTTCCTTCGACTTTGGCCTTCAGTTGGTCAACTTGTCTTTGATTCGTCTTGAAATCTATCGACTTGTCTTCTCCAACTTTCATTAATCTGTAGGCTTGCAGTTGGTCAACTTGTCTTCGACTTCCAGATAGTTGACCTTATTGTTGTTTGAATCGACTCGACTTGTGACTTGATGGTGTCAATGCTTCCTCACCAAATATTCACCATTGACATTATGTCTCATCTCTAGAATATTCTTCAATTGTGATTTTCTAGAATCACTTTTAATGAAGCATGTCTTATTAACTTCTTTGTTTTTCATTTGTATCGATCCATATTGGATTATCCATTTACCCTTTTTATCTGGACAATTTCTTTACAGTTTCTTCTTTTGTGCATGGAATTTAATGACACAATCTCAACCTTATACAATATAGGATGAATGTATCAAGCTCATACAATATATTAGTTAATATTATCTTTCTACTAATATTCAAGTCATCTTCATAAAATTATATCAAATATTGACAATGCTTGAAATTCATGTCACCTTCATAACATTATGTCCAATCTTGACAATGCTTGACATTCAATTCACCTTCATAACATTATGTACAACCTTCATAACATTATGTCCAATATTGAAAATTCTTGATATTCAAGTCACATTCATAACAATATGTCCAATATTGACAATGCTTCTCAAACCAATCAATCAATGATACTTCACTTATTTATTAACGTTGACATCAGTGACAACCAAATTGCCAACAAGCCATCCCATGTGTTAGTTGTACTTAGTGATGCTCTCTCTTCACATCATCTCTCGGTGTATGTTTCATGTCGATTGATGGGCGGTACATTAAGTGTTGAAAGATTAATTAATTGTCAAAAAATATTATTGTTGAAAAAAATTATTTTTTGAAAAAGATTAATTGTCGAAAGTTTAGTTGTTGGAAGATTGGTTGTCATTGATGTCAACCCTTGAACACAAATTTAACAGGATGCATGTCAGTTGCATGTCAAAGTAACTATAAACAAAAGATAACAAGTTGCATGTGATTTGCATGTCATCATGAGTTGCATGGAAGTTGCATTTCATCATAAGATCCTCATTAAAACACAAATAAGAGTGAATTGAAAAATTACTTCTATGTATCACTTATGAGAGTACATGTTGGATATCAGAGGTAGAGAGTCAAATATAGATAATCCCAATGAAGTAATAAGTTTGTAGAAGCTGAGAGTATGGAAAAGAGGTTTTAGAAAGGGATTCCTTGAGTATATCTGTGGGTTTCAGGAAGAAAAGTGCGAACATCCACAGGCTACAGTGAGGAAAAGTGTGGATACCCGCGAGTAGATAGTGCATAAAGTTGCAGACCTTTGAAGAAAATTTGTGAATATCGGGGATCTAAAACTCAGGTTAGATATAGTATTGAAGTTATGTCTTCCTTTGTGTGATAGGGTGAGTATTCTGAAGAAATTAGGAACAAGTATGTCTTCATGATTCACGAGACTTTGATTTGGAGAACTATTTTTTGAATCTTGGTATGAGGTGTGTGTGCTTGTAGTCTTGATGAGATATTGATATCAATAGCAACAATAGGAATATCATAAATAACAACAAAAATAGGCTATCAATGACAGAGTTAGTGACAGATTGGTCTACATTTATATTTAAGGGCGGTTGGATGGGGCAAGGAAAAGAGGTTGTAGCCTCCTTCTAGTTGGAGTTGGTTAAATTAAGGAGTTGGAGCTCCCTTCAGGTTGCAACATGTAAATAAGGGGGTTGAATCCTCCTTCCAATTGTAGCTGTAGAAATAGGAATTTGGTGCTTCCAATGAATGTAATATTTGATAAATAAGAAAACAATTTTGTAGTTTTCTCCCGCATTGGGTTTCCAGGTAAAATTATGGTGTATTGTGTTTATGTGATGTTTATGGTGTTGATGATATTTTGATTGTTCATGATATTTATTAGAGGTTTTATATTGTGATTAAAATTATTGATTGTGCTCATACTGATTCACCCCCCTCTTAGTATTCCAACAATTGGTATTAGAGTAGGTCCTTCAGGAAGCAACTTAACCATTGGAAGGATATCACGGAATACACTAGGATTGGAGTACCAATGTTTGATGGTCAGAACTATACCTTATAGAATAAAAGGATGAAATCATTTTTACATGCACAAGGATTTGATGTTTCTAAATCAATATTAGGTGGGTATACAAAACCAACCACTCCCGCAACTGACAAAGATGGAAATAAACTCAACGAAAACAACTCAAAGGCTAAAGGTATTATTCTTAGCAGTCTAGTTGATTTAGTATTTGTCAAAGTTATGCATTTTGATAGTGCAAACGATCTTTGTGATAAACTCCAAAATATTTATGAAGGTGATGCCAAAGTTAAGGGAGCTAAGCTTCAAATTTTCAGAGCTAATTTTGAACAGTTAAAGATGAAGGAAGATGAAGACATTGCATCCTACCTTCTGTGAGCTGACGAAGTAGTTAACACTATTAAAGGATTGGGAGTAGAAGTTGATGAATTAGTGGTTGTTCAAAAGGTATTGAGGTCTCTTCCTATGATATTTGATTCTAAAATATCATCCCTAGAAAAAAGAGAAAATCCCAGTACATTGAGCATGAATGAGCTACATTGAATATTTATAGAAGATGAAATGAGAACAGAACAAAAGAACCCAGTCACAAAGGAAGAAACTTTCAAAGCATCCAAGAAGACAAAGAAGAAGCATAAGAAAAATTCAAAACCAAGTTGTAGTTGCAGTGATGATTCAAACGAAGATGAAGAGATGGCTAACTTCATAAGGAAATTAAAGAAAGAAATTGGGAATTATAAAGGTATGCTTCCATTAAAATGTTTTAATTGTGTTGGTATTGGTCATTTTTCTTCTAATTTTCCTCATAAGAATAAAGACAATGATGAAGAAGAAGTTTCTAAAATGGAAAAGAAATATCCAAAGGGAAACAAGAGAAGAAACGAAAAGAAATTCTTCAAGAAAAGTTTCTACTCAAAGAAGCACAGTTCCTCATCAAACGAGGATGATAATGATAGTGAAAGTGACTCAGAAAGAGTACTCTTCATCAAAGTGGAATATAATTTTGAAGAAGAAGGTGAAGTTGATCTAAGAGCAGAGCTAATCAGTGCATTAGAAGAACTCAGGAAAGAAAGAAAGAAAAATGAGTCACTGTTAAGACCTAATATTGGCTCATTACCCCTTAATTGGGGCATATTAGATTAGTAATGTTATTTATTACCCCTTAAGTGGGGAATATTAGACTAGCAATGTTATTTTATTTATGTCAGCTTTAGGCCATTAGTTGTAATTATACCTCATAGTCTCCTATATATACCAAGGAGACATTTTCATTTTGAATCATCTTGTACTTGAACATTTAAGTGGGGTAAAAGGAGGTTGCCCCATCGAAGAGGCTTATTATCTGAAATCATCTCTTTTTCAAGGCGTTGAGTACTTTTTATGAGGTTTTTCTATGCTATATTGATATTTGGTTCTTAACATATGCTATCAAAGCTCAAGGTCTTGGGGTTTCGCTGCTACATCTGAGACACCGTGGAATTTTCGCTATAACTTGTTTTCTACAATGCTTCAAAAGGAACGGCTTGGAGGATATTTAGAAGACAAATCAAGGTACGTTAGGTTCAAAATTCAGCTCCTAGGGCCTTATACGTTCGGAGATACATCCTGTACAAGATAGGGTTCTTGAATCATCCTGAAATGAGTCATTGTGGAAGTTTTGCTATAAAAACATTTCTGTAACGTTTTAGACCCTGAACTCCATAGTAAATTTACAGAAATTAGTAACGTATCTGTGGTAAAAATTTTAGCTTTTGGGTCATCTTCAATTTGTAGATACACCCTGTGTAAGATAGGGTATTTGACTAGTCTCAAGAAGGTGTTCCAGGTAAAACAATCATAACTTCTTCCTAGAGTATCCAAATTGAGTGGGAATGGTTGCATTGGATCGTGGAAAGTCTGTAGTATTTTGGGTGTGAGTTTCAGAATTTTATATCAATTGTTTTGTGCGGAGCATGCTATACAAGTGAGACCTCCTGGAAAGGCCAAAAATTGACAAGTTGTGGGGAAGTTACCGTAAATTCCACTTGGCACATCCAATTGTGATCAAACCTATGGCATTGTAGAGAAGAAATATCAAAGAACTACATAAAAGAAAGTTTCATACCCAGAAGGGATGAAACTTGGGAGATACTACAGAAGAAATATTTTCTAGCAGAACCACCTCAAAATCAAGGTTCAAAAGTGACACTTGGCCAACATGCCACCCAAAAAGGGAACTTCTACACCAACTAAGCCTCCAGAAAATCCTACTTGGACTATTGATGAAGGTGAAGAAATGCGTAGGGACATAAATGATTTACAAAAGAAGATAGTTACAAAAGATGAACTACAAGAGATGATGGAGGGTTTAAAAGGGGAGATCATG
>JASDQU011401498.1:14724-26976 GCA_032191745.1 Picea mariana | reverse complement strand
AGTTCCTCGCATGTGTTCGCATACAGGACCCTGTGTTGGTCCATCTGGGTTGAAAGAATTTCTTTCACTTCTACTGCTCGTTCTCTATACTTGACTATTTTGGCACTGAATCACTGAAGAACTACATGATCCTTGATCACATGCTCCATAAATTGTTGTATTTGACCTGGTGCCATGCTTTCCACCTATGCGATCTCTAGTGTCCATGCCAAGTCTTGTTCTACATGTCGCTTGACTATGTCATGCAGGTCGACAAATTCTTCAGCTGCTTTCCTGATCCAATCGATGCTGATGTCTCTTAGCACTCGAATACTGTGCTCTTCGGTGTCTCGGCCCTTTTGTACTGTGCTGATGTAATCAATCCTTTCTACCACTTGAAATGACTTTTCATACAACCTTTCCATGTCTTTGCAGGTTACTAGTGCCATAAGCATATCTTCTTGAAAATCGATTATAACTACAATAAAAAGGTGTCGTTCATCTGTGAATTTTGCATAAGCATCCTAGAATTCACTCCTCAAAAACACCATGGCCTGCGTGGAGTCTTGATAGTATTTTCCCAAATGGCATAGATGATCCAACTCCTTAAGTGCAGTGGCCAGTTCCTTTTCATCTCTCCTTGCTCGATCCAACGTGGCATCCATGATAGCCATCCATGCGCCGATAATCTTAGATGTCTTGGCATGTTCTGTGTTGAGAAACTTCTCCTCCATGGTGATGAGAATTGAGATATCTAGCATGAGCCTTTTATTCTTGGTGGTACTCTTCATGATAGATTTTCTCTTCCTATCATAGGTGAATGTCTGTATGTCTGTGACCTCATCAACCAGCTCAGGGATTTGTTGTTCTCCCCAGGTTAGAGTTTTTCATAGGCTTCTAGCTGTGTGTATATTATGTAGGGTTGGTTTATGGAATTACTTCATATGTTCTGATGGCTCGACCTCCATTTGTTGTTCACCGGCTAGTGAGGCATCGACCAAACTTGAAGAGCCAGAGATAGGTTCAATACTTACTTGGTAATCGACGATCGAGGTGTCGATCTCTTGCTGTTGAACCTCATTTTCTTGAACACTCGATCCTATATCATCCCTTGAGCTATCTTTTGGGGTCCCCGTAAGGTCAATTAATTCAATGTCTAAGACACTTTCGACGTCATGGTCACTCTGTGGAAGGTCATGAACTAGAGCATCAGGACTTGGGGAAGATTCTTTCTCAAGTTCCTTCACCTCTGTAATTGGTACTGGATTCACCAGGGAGACCTCCAGACTCTCCTCATCGACATAGATGGTAATCAATTCAAGCTGAGGGTTTGGTACACCTGTTTCACCTAGCATCCTTGAAACCTTAGGCTGGGTTGTAATGGTCCCCGATGATCCAATATGTGGTGATGGAACTCCATGATTTTCCAGGATGGTGATGTCTTCCAGTTGTATTGTCTCTAAGACACTTAGCTCTCTTGTGATTGTGATTGGGTTTTCTGAGGGGATCCTCAACATTGATATGAGTTTAGGGTCATTCTGTAACTGGTCAATGACTCTCTAGGCTCCTTGTAGTAAAAGCAATCCTCTCCTTTGTGCCTCTCTGATCTTTGTTGCTCTTATTTCTTCTCTAACTCTGAGAGCCTGTTGAGCCAATTGATATATTGTCTCCACATGTTCATCCATGCTCATAGCCTTGACCCTGGTCATGCTCAGGTTGGCTTTCCTCTGTACTACCTCCTCTCAGTCCCGAGCGCATTCTGTAAAAATATCATCCTCAAACTTGTCATGCATGTATGGACAACAAGATGAAACTTGCGAAGCGTTTTGGAGGACTAGGCCCTTAGGATCGTGCTTGAGAAACTGGCCTGTTAGGAACCTGAATTAAATATGACTCAACCCTTCTTGTTTAGCTTGACCAGTGTGCTTCACTAGATAAAACTTAGCATGGAAGTCATAGGGTATGAAATCATGTATCTTGTCCTTAACTAGTGTGGCGTTATAGCCTTGCAGTATAGTCTGATAGCATATTCCTCCTACAATGATCCGGTCTGGGACGTGATAAGGGAGTAAATATGGTGCTTTGGTGGTGTTGAACACCATGATATATGTTGTGTGTTCATCTATATACCTGTGGCCTGCCTTCGATATCATTTTCTTTGCTGCTACATACAACCTTGGGAATTCCATTTTAAATAAAATGAAATAGACTCGGGCGATGAACTCATCACAAATAAGGGCATAGGATTTTTTGTACCTCTTCCCATAATATGATGAAGTAGACATGAACAAGTAGTTCTATAACATGCCAGTTTAAACTCATCCCAATGAATACATTCCTCGTGCAAAATACATTAAGCAGATACAAGGCCATGTGAAAAGAGGGTGCCTCTGCTTCTTTCGACATCTAAACCTGTTGTACGCAGATGCTCAATTACTTGGAGATTATTTCTCCCTAATTAAAGATACCTATGGAGATCACCACAGTGTATGCCAGGGGCATCCATGCTTCTAAGAATTTCGAGTAGTTCTTTTGTCCATACAGTCGGAAGATGAGAGCCATCAAGTAGATGTACGACTCTCTCAAGTTAACTGTCCCATACCAGCCATTTCTCTGGTTTGTGAATTTCTTGTCCTCCTTCCACCATGATTTCTTGGAGGCATTTTCTCTGTAGCTAGAACTTAGTTAGATATTGCGTAAAAGATAAAATGCATATATATAACAAATTACGATCACCGAATTGACAAAATTTAACACATACCTAGGTTTCTTGTTTAACCTGGTTTTGATGGTTTGAGAAACAACATAGTCTTGAGACGCTTGCTTTGCTTCTTCAGATTCTCCAGAAATGGAAACTTGTGCACATAATAGAAGTGTTCGATGCCATTTCTGTGATTTAAATAGAGATGAAATTACCTTGTCGCATTAGCCATTCAGTTCAGGATATGAGTGCGATTCTATAAAATCTGCCGCCAGATATTCATTAAGTTTAAAATTAAATTCGATCGTAGTTAGATGACGTGGGCGCGGGATATAAGGTGGCCCATAAGTGAATTCAAATTCTTGTTGTTCAATCAGTTCATGGGGTAACAATGTATGCGGTGTGAAATATTAATTGGCCTATTAAATGATAGAATCTGATCATATCTTATGCTGAAACAATCCCATCGTTTCGCTAATCTAGCCGGTGGATTGGAAGTTGGGGATTCTCTTTAAAAATCATTCATTAATATCTCCTGGAAAGATCTTCGTCACCGATCCATATGTATATATAGATCTGTCATGGTGAAGCTGACTCGGAGGTATGACTAGAACACAGGGAACCTTAAGATGACTTAGGATGAAACTAGATCGTATGAGATCCCTATGCGACAAAGACACATGGCATTTGAAACTGACTTCTTCATCTAATAGTGTTATTCAGAATCGAGGACATTTTTTAGCTAATCATTCTAACAACAGAGCCCACTCCACCGATGCAAAAAAGTGTTAAGGATTGACGATCAACAATAAGCTTAACCAAGTGCTCCCAAATTAACCCTCTCGCAAATTGTCGATGTCGAAAGTGCATCGGAGGTTGGCGATCGACGATGTGTTGACTATGGAAAAAATCAATGTTTTAACCCTTTGAGATTTCACCAAACCCAAACAAGTGCACCCGTCATTGGCTATCAGGGGTTTATCATGGCTCATGTCAATGTTTGATCCTATCGTATTCCACCGACACCGATGGGAATCGACTATCTTCTGAATCTGTGTGGCGAATTACTGACGCAAACTTTCTTCACCTTTTACCAACATCAATGGTGCATCGATGATCAACAATTATTATTACTATGTGGCCATTTAATATGGTTGAATGTTTTTGATGTTGAACACAAGCACACTTATCACAATGTTAGATTCATATTCTTAGTTAGAATTCCAATTTATTTTTAGACACAAAGTTTCATTTAACAAGTTCAAACAAATCTGATTTGATTGATAAGAGTCATTAAAACAAAATAAACCATATCTCCATATTGAACTAAAATAAAACAGTAACAAAAGGAAACAAGTGGTAGCCAAAAGTAAAAAAATTTCATAGAATGTTTTAGGGTGTGTTGAGCGCTCAACAAATGGTGATTCTCTGGAGAAATCATAATATTTGTTCCTTCCCTCGGGCTTAGTTGATGCAGAAGTTGGTTGAGAAACTAACTAGATTTGATTTATTAGAGTCTTTCCTATCCATGCATTTACAATATCCCTGGTTTGTGAATCTGGGTCTGTCTATGGAGTTTTAACCTTTATTCCACCTTCGTTCCTCTTGACAAGAGCCGGGAAAAGCATTCACTAGCACCAAGCCATTTTAGTTATCATCATTCACTCGCTACAGTGTTGCTCTGCTACCAACGAGCACCCATAGCCCTGACGAAGTCATCATGACATCACAAACCTTGCTCCACTGCCAACAAGCATCCATAGCCCCGACGGAGTTATCTGCATACCCTATCCTACTTTTCACTCATTTGATATAATTGGTTTATTTTAGCAGAGATGCCCTGAGTGAGTGGCAGAGGAGGACGTATGTTATCTGCAAGATGAGATGGTTAAGGTGAAATTCTTCCTGGCTCTGTATAGAGGTACATGTGTTCCTTTCCAACTTGCCATATTTCTCTTTAGGTTTTACCAGACCACCAAGCGGACACTTCATCACTCGCCAAGATTGTTTGTTTGAAAATATTAGATACAAAACTCTTTGAAGAAAAAAATATAATTTCCAAGCGTTTCATGTGTTGCATGTAAGCCTAAGTTAGGAGTAGCGTTTGTTGCACCATCTTGATTAAGGTTAACCAATTTCTTGCGGAACACAAATTTATTACAAGAAAAAAACAAACAAAGCAAAACATAGGAATAAAAGGAATTTGCAGTCAGTCTACCTCAGGCCTACACATTTATCCTAATCAGAAGACAACATGAAAAAACACACGCGCATTTAAAAAAAAAATATATATATTGTTTAGGGCTTGGTCATTTACCGGGAGGGCATTGGGTTACCCCCTCAGATTTTGCAATCGATATGTTATTGCCCCAAGTTTCTCGGATACCTGGAAAGGTCCAAGCCATAGATTCTGAAACTTCGAATGTTTTCCCTTCGGTTCATTTTCTCTATCCCATTTAGAGACTAAGTATCCTACTTCAAAATTCCTCTCTTTGGCCTTATGCTTGTCAAACCATATTTTAACTATCTACTGATGAGTGATGAAATTTGATTTTTCTTTCTCCCTTTCTGCTTCCAGCATGAGGAGGGTATCAATTCTCTATTGAATAACCGATGAGGGTTGTCCTCTAGATCCTGAGCAAGTTGAAGAGATGGAAGATATATCCCATTTGTGAGAATGGCTTCTTGTTCATATACCAAAAAGTAGGGGGAGTTCCCTATATCTTCCTTCTTGAGATATTATATGACCTAGTAATTTCCCTTCCTAGACACCAAATATAGTTTTATTAGGGTTTAAATATATTCCATATTTCCTACACCTTTCAAAAATCTGGGTTAGATGTTGGATGTGGTATTTTCTATTCTTTGAATACACAGTCATGTCGTCCAAGTATACTACTACACATATATTAATCAATCCTCGAAAAGCTATGTCTATGGCCCTCTGGAAGGTTTCTCCTGCATTAATCAACCCAAAGGGCATGCGTTTATAAGAAAATGTTCCCCACTTGGTTCGGAAGGTAGTTTTCAATCGATCTTCTTCTAAAACTAGAAACTGGTTGTAACATGAAAAACCATCTAAAAGGGAGAAAATATAAGCACCAAACACGGTCTTCAAGAGTTGTTCTATCGGTGGGACTGGGTAGTTATCCTTTTATGATGCTCTGTTAAGATTTCTGAAGTCTACACACAAGCGGATTTCCCCAGACTTTTTCCCAACAAGAACCAAATTTTCTACCCAGGCAGAGTGTCTAACCTGAAAGATAACCTTAGCATCTAATAATTTCTTTAGCTCTCGATACATGAGGGGTTCCAGAGATGGATGGTACTTCTCGAGCTTCGGTTGAAAGGGTTTTACTCCATATTTTAACAGGATTGTGTGTTGAATAAAGCGAGTGTCATAAGTTTTCAATTCTCGGTAGAACCATGCAAAAACATCTTGATATTCTCTAAGAAGTTTAAGATAGTCTTTCCTTTCTTCCATGGACATTGTTTTTCCTAGATTTATATTCTTAGGGTTTTCCAGGGTTCCTAGATTTATCGTCTTGTATATTCGGCACAAACACCTTGTCTTTATGTTTGTTGACCCTTTAAATATTTCCCACAGGTCGAAAAGGTTCTCCAAATTGGCTACCCCTTTCGGTATCATGTGAAACCTTGGTTTGTTACCAGAGAGATATGTTTGACGTCTTTGTTCATGGGAATCGGTTTATGCTAGTTGCTCTTGCAATACTTCATCGTCAATAGCCAGGTATTTAAAATTTTCCCGATTGGTTAGAAAGTCTATAATTTGTTCATCTTCTTCAAAGACCTTCCAATTAGAAATATTGTTGGGTACCGATGGTTTGTAGGGTAGTTCCATAATGAACCTAGAGGCTTCATAGTATTCTAAAGGGGATAGCCTCGAGAATGTAGTGGCTAGGGAATCAGGAAGAGTATTCTTTTTCCTGGGAACCATTGTAATATTAAAGGCCTCAAAATGTTCTATTAGCCTATGCACTTCCTATTGATAATTCCTCAGGTGGGGTGAGTTGAAATGTATAGTATTCTTTACTTGTCTGACGATAATTTCAGAGTCCCCAAAAAATTTTAGTCCTTTAACATTAAGTCTATGGATTTATTTAGTCCTTGCACCAAAGCTTCATACTTGGCAGTATTATTAGTGCATTCAAATTCTAGTCAGCAGGAGAATAAATTTTTCTTCCCTTGTAGGTCAATGAGGATAGATCCTTCTCCCAACCCTTCTCGCGATTTAGACCCATCAAAGTACAGGGTCCAAACTTATGATCGAAAATCATCAGCCTCCTCATGACTAGTTACCTCCTCCCCTCCACCTACTCTGTCTAGGATTTCCAACAGAGGTTCTTGACAAAAGAGGCTTTCTTCCACCGTTACCAGTAGAATTAATTGAAAATCCATTTTGGAGTTTTGAGTGAGAGGTACATCAAATGAGAGAGGGGAGAAATTGCTGAAATCAGAATCGCAGGAGTAGTTTCCTAGCATAGGGAAATCCGTTGACAAGGGCTCATTGAAGGCTTCTAAATCCATGATAGTATGCTTGAGATACCTTTCCCTATCGATCCTAATCATGTTTGCATGTCCCTTTAATGGAAACCAGAAGTGATCCCAGTTTGTGCTAAAGTATCCATTCAATTTCTCAGACTAGTATCGACTAAGTAGCAGTCCATAAGCTTCTAGTATATCTACTACAATGATGTCAATTACTTGAAATTTTTTTGTGTGTGTAGCCATTCTGATCATGACATCCTTAAGTTACCTAATAAATTTTACATGAGTTTTGTCTAATTGTATACCGTGTTTATCACTTTTGACCGGAACTGCATTTAATTTCTTGCAGATAGATAATGGCATGACATTGGAGGATGCCCCTCAGTCGACTAAACAATTATGGAGGTTCATATTGAAGACTTCAAATGTTAAAAGGAAAGGTGGTACAAAAGGCTTTCCTTTTTTATCTATAGAGAAAACGTTCACATTTGTTTTATTTTTTAGGTCTATGGGAGAGGGAACCTCCCCTGGGTCAATGCTTGTTATAGGGGCTTCTACTGACTTCAAGGATTGTAACATAAAGTCCTTTTGCTGGGGAATTCTACACATGTCCATGATCAACACATTATCCTTCAACCTTTTAAATTATTCTACTATGTTATAGTATAGCTTGGGTGACTACCGTGTATGGATGTTTATAGGATTTCTTCGGGAGACAAAGGTGCTTTTGGGTGATCGGTTGTTTGTTTTCCTCTCAAAGATTGGAAAATGGTAAGGTCATTTGAGAACAGTTGACCTTTACTTTGTGTTTGCATAGACAAAACCTCAGTGGGTGGCTCTTGAACCTCAAATACATTGTCGGGAAGCATTGACAAGTTGAGATCCCATAACAACATGGTCGTTTCTTCTGGTGTCTCGACTTTCTCCTGATCGACGATATATACCACTAAGCCGCTTGATTGCTCAGTAAGGGAAAATTCATCTAGGATCTGTTTGGCCATTAAATTCATAGCATGCACCCATTGGGGAGAATCTATTTCAGAATGTTTCTCTTGATGATATGTATATAAAGAGTCAGAGGCTACACTACCCAAATCGATGTTTAAGTTGGTTCGGGGAGGTTCAATCTCTTTGAGAGGTGGGTTTCTCTTGAAAAAGGGTTTATAGGGCCTTTGACCTTGGTTCCCTTCTTCAACAATTATTTTCATGTCTACAATTTCATTAGATAGTTTATTTATCATCCATTGTAGGTCTTCTATGTCCCCACTTCCCTTTTCGGGACCTTGTTCTATTTGTTTTCCCGTGGGTCTAGTCAACTAAAGTCCTCTCCTAGGTGGAGTTTTTACTTATTTCTTAACCAATGAGACATGGCCCTCTTTACATCCCTTCATTTGGAATTCAATAATTTTGGCTTCCTCGAAATTTTCATCCAAGGTATGTTTGGCATCCCTTTTCACAAACATGGAAATAGAAGCAGGGAGAGCATTAGCATATACCTCAATTTGCAGCTCCTCAGTAGGTTTAGCTTCGGGTTGAAATTTTTTTAGGATAGTGGTAAATCATTGATTGAACTATTCAACCTTCTCTTTTGAAATCATGGTGGCAGTGAAGATTTCAACCATCAAAGCCCCTGTGGTGGTTTCTTCTGCAAATTTGTCTAATAAATGTTTTTGAAACTTCTTCCAACTAGTTATGGACCCTACGAGCAAGTTAAAATACCAAGTCTAGGATGAATTCTCAAAAGTATAAGGAAAAAGTCTACATACTACATCTTCATGTTGTATGATCATTAGTCTTATCGCTAGTATGAACTTTTTAATATGGTCTTCAGGCAATCCAGAGGTTTCCGGGTCAAACTTTGAAAGTAATTTTTCTGGATGTTGAGGGAGGTTATGTACCCCTCCTGGGATTGCCAGAGTATCTCCGACCAACCAAGGCTGATTATTTTGAGGTGGATTTCCACTTTCTTCATTATTATTGTTATTATCCTCCATGTCATCTGAAACTGAGTGATCCGAGTTAATCCCTTCTTCGTCAGATTCAAAATCGTTTGGTTCAGAGTAGTGACCAACTGGTGTCTCAGGGATCAGATTAAGGGGTTGTTCGATCTTAGTGAGGGAGAAATATATCATTTCTTCTACTGTGTGAACAAAAACCTAGTCATGTGTATCGACCACTAGTCTTCTTAGTTGTTTTCTACGAGGAAGTAATGGGGATAAGGGAAACAGCCCAATTTTCCGAGTGTAAGCTCTTGTGATTCTTCTGAATTGGTCCAACTCCTCATGACGAAGAGTGTAAGGTATTTCAAGGAATAGGTTTTCTTCCTTGTGCTAGGGTAAGTTACTTGTTTTGGGAGTACTCTCTGTATGTGGGTTGTCTTAAGAATGACTAGCCATGCATGTGGGATATTTTGAATCTGTAGGCTATCTGAAGTATTATATCACGAATATTGATATCCATTCATTCATTCAAGCCCTCCTTCTAGCGCCAATTTTGTTGAGGGGTCCTAAATCCCTTTAACTAAATAGTAGGGTCCAAACTCACCACAAAGGCCCTATTAGACTCTACAGTGTTTGATGGTGGACTGGTTCTCCATATCTTTCGATCTAGCCAATTTATCGATGGGCTTTATGTGGTGATTGAAAGGATATATTCCTATGAAAGTTCCTTCTTTTGTATAATCATTCTCTTTTTGTCTTTCCTTTTATTAGATGAGTCTGATAAAATGATGTATGATGGTATAAACCAACAGGTGGAAGAGAGTCTTAACTACTGAAGAAGGTTGAGCTTGGGATAGTCCTCATGCTCAAGCATGCAAAAAAATATATTCACACCTGTTACAAGCCTAGTACTAATACATTAAATTGGTGGTATTGCAATTATTGATTGAGATGCAAATATCGTATACAAAATACGCATGTAATAAGATGATGGAAATAAATATAGTTTTCTTAGCTCTAACATTAATCACACATTAACACAACGATTTTCTTTCCATTATTAAGAAAAAGAACTCCAAAAAATATCGAGACAGATAAGTTATCAATATATTCATAAACTCTTACTTGTTACAACATCAATTACTAAAATAAAGTTGGAAGTAATTCCTCTTCAATCCAATCATACAACACCTTTGATGAAAAACAGTATTTTGTCTCCAGTCCTAAACATGACTTCTCAATAAAGGTAGTTAAGAAATAGTTCTTTACAACTCCAAAAATGAGGATCTTTACCCAAAACCATCGACCTTTTCTAAAAGGTAAATCCCTTTATTTATATAGAATCACTAACTAAAAATAACTACTACAAGTTTAAGTTGAGTAAAACAAAATATTGCCACGTGGCACTTGATCTTTTTGTTCTCTGAGAATCATCTCACGGTTTTACTGAAGTGGATGAATCTTCTCATACTTCGACCACTTGATGAATATTTCCTTGCATGTGTTGGCATACAGGAACCTGTGCTGGTCCATCGGGGCTAAAAGACTCTCTTTCACTTCTACTGCTTGTTCTCTGTACTTGACTATTTTGGCACTCAATTGCTGGAGAACTGCACGAGCCTTGATCGGATGCTCCATAAATTTTTGTATTTGACCTAGAGCCATGCTTGCCACCTATGCGATCTCTACTATACATGCCGAGTCTTGTTCCGCATGTCGCTTGACTATGTCATACAGGTAGACAATATCTTCGACTGCTTTCCTGATTCGATCAATGATGTTGTCTCTTAGCAGTCGAATACCGTGCTCTTCGGTGTATCATCCCTTTTGTACTACGTTGATGTAATCAATCCTTTCTACCACCTGGTATGCCTTTTCATACCGCCTTTCCATGTCTTTACATGTTGCTAGTGCCATAAGGGTATCTTCTTGGAAATCGGCTATACCTGCAGTGAAATGGTGTCATTCAGTTGTGAATTTTTCATAAGCATCTTGGAATTCAATCCTCAAAAAAACTGTGGCCTGCATGGAGTTTTGATAGTATTTTTCCAAATGGAGGAGATGCTCCAACTCCTTAAGTGCAGTGGCTAGTTCCTTTTCATCTCTCCTTGTCCAATCCAACTTGGCATCCATGATAGCCATCCCTGAATCGATAAGCTCATATGTTTTGTTGTGTTATGTGCTGAGAGACTTCTCCTCCTTCGTGATGAGAATCGAGGTATCTAGCATGAGCCTTCTCTTCTCGGTGGTCCTCTTCATGATATATTTTCTCTTCCTGTCATAGAGTATCTCCTGTATGTCTAAGACCTCATCAACCGACTCATGGATTTGTTGTTCTCCCCATGTTAGAGTGTTTCCCAGGCTTCCGGATATGTGTATCTGCTCTAGGGTTGTTTCCTAGAATTGTTTCATATGTTCTGATGGCTCGACCTCCATTTGTTGTTCATCAGTTGGTGAGGCATCGACAAAAATTGAAGATCCATGGATAGGTTCAATACTTACTTGGTAATCGGCAGTCGAGGCGTCGATATCTTGTTGTTGAACCTCCTTTTATTGACCACCTAATCCTAGCTCATCCCTCAATCTATATTTTGGGGTCCTCAGAAGGTCTAGTAATTCAATTTCTAAGACACTTTCAACCTCATGATCGCTTTGCGGAAGGTCATGAACTGGAACATCAAGACTTGGGGCAGATGCTTTCTCAAGTTCCTTCTCCTCTGTAATTGGTACCAGAGTTACCAGGGAGACCTTCAGACTCTCCTCATCATCATAGATGTTAATCAGTTCAAGTAGGGGGTTTGGTACACATGTTTCACCTCCTATCCTTGAAACCTCAGGATGGGCTGTAATGGTCCCCGGTGATCCAATCTGTGGTGATGGAAGTCCAGGATTTTCTAGGCCTATGATTTCTTCCATTTTTATTGTATCTGATCCACTTGGATCTCTTGTGATTATGATTGGGTTGTCTGAGGGGATCTTCATCATTTCTATGAGTTCAAGGTCATTCTACAACTGGTCAATGACTCTCTGGGCTCCTTCTAGTAAAAGAAATCCTCTCCTTTGTGCCTCTATGATCTCTACTGCTCTGATTTATTATTTAATGCTGAGAGCCTCTTGAGCCGA
>JASDQU011401497.1:72045-97834 GCA_032191745.1 Picea mariana | reverse complement strand
TTCAGGGTTTTTCTGGAAAAAGCCGTTATTTTCTGTCGTAAGTTATTTCTACACCCTAGTTTTTCTTGAAGATTTATTCCAAGCATGCTATTTTTTACTGGAAGATATTATGGCCCTAGTATTGAAGAATTTATACAATCTCACAAGTCATTATGGAAAGGGAAGTGAACATCTTTTGTAGACTGGGGTTTCCATGGTGATGCTCTCATATGGTGGAAATCATTTGACCATTCTGAGTGAATGTCATTTTCTAAGGAAGCAGTTGAAAAATTACTTTTAGACAAGTGGTCTCATATAAAGAGTAAGGATAAAGACATCACCAAGAGTTTATTTTCATGTGGAAAATTTATATTACAGGCTCATGGTTGTATTTATAAGATGAAGGTTATTGTTTCTATTAACCCTAGTTGCATGCATAATTTTATTAATATTCAGTTGGTTAATAGATTGCAAATTCCTGCAACGAATATCCAAAGCACACAAGTTAAGGGTGAAAATGTTAAAACTTTTAAAGATTTGAATCTCAGTATGGATAAATATGTGTTGCATTCAGATTTTTATGCTATGTATATGGATGAAGTGGATATTGTTTTCAGATATCCTTGGATATAATCAGTGGGTACCATTAATATTAATGTGCAAAAGAATTTTTTAAAGTTGTGGTACAAAAAAAATAAAATTACATTGCAGGATGTGTGTCTTAGTAAGAAAGAGGGACCCATGGAAGCTAGCAAAGAAGTTATTGTCGAATCTGAAGTTGAATCAGAGGTAGAGTCTATAGAAGGAAATGAAGAAAAAATACAAGAAGGACACAGTTAGGAAGCTAAGGAAGTCATTGACTCAAAGGCACATAGTGTTGCAGATGTGAAGAAAAAAGAACATATTCCTACAGTTGTTGTATATCGCCATCCACATCATATAGAGAAACACCAGTCATCAAGATAAGTGCATGTGCATCAACACATTTTTTCACTAGCAGAGAACTGAAAAGGAAACCAATCAAGAATTGCATGGAGTCCTACTAACACTATGGGAAGAATTCAAGCTACAGAAACAATCCCATGGCAACCCCGACATGATGCAGGACAATATCAGGGTGGCAAGGCAGTAGATAGACATCATGTTCGACTTCCATTGGGATGGATGGATGGTCGTACTTGGTACCAGTGGGCTATATTGCTTAGTTGGTCATATTGTAGGTTTTATTCTCATGTTTTAAGGACGAAACATGTGAAGGGGGATGGAATGTAGTATACCTAGGGAGGTAATATGGGGTACCTAGGGAGGTACCCAATGGGAATGTGCTTATGTATTATTAGTGGAAGTCATTTAATATATGAGAATGTGGTCATTCAATGTAAGGTGGACTAAGTCCACTATATTAATAAAGGACCACTAAGGTAGTTAGATGTAATAAATGTGAGAAGGATTTTTAGAAGGTTCCTAGGAGATAGAGAGATATATATAAATAAGTGTAAGCAATGTAATAAAAAAAGAGTCTAATATTTTCATTGTAAAAAAAAAGTGTTGCTTGAGGAGCGCATTCCTTCCACAAGGAATAATATATGGTGTCACCCTACCTCAAGGGTTTTTTCTCTATACTCTTGTGTTCATGTTATGGTGAATGGTTTATGGTTTATTCTTGGTCTTATTGAAGTATATTTCCAGATTTGATATAGGTACTTAACATTTGGCCCTCATCTAGAGGCACATGGGCTTGAGGTAGAGTGACGCGTGAGAGATCTGGCCTTGCCATTTGTTTGGACATGAGGTTCAATTTGTAGTCATGAAGTTGATGTTGACATTGTATTTCATCGAGTTGGAGAATAATTTCATTCTTTTCCTCCTTGTGATCGACCAAGACACGTCCCAGTACGAGCTTCAAGTGCTAATAGATGTCTATAGTCTTCAGGTATTGAGAGACCCAAGACCTGGTGTTTATAGTGTCTAGGATCCATGAACTAATAGAGTTGAGGATCTCATCGTCTGAGATGGAGCACAGTAAGATTCGAGCATCAACTTCTTCAAGATAATTCTATGTTTGGATGTGGGGAGGAGTGTGTGCAAGATAAGATTCAGACACTTCTTCTGTTGCAGCTTCAAGATGAGAACCCGAGCATCTGCGAGGTATGCGAGAGGATCCTTCATGGGCATGAAAAGAGTGGTGGCCACATGCCATTTGAATCAGAGAAAACGAGAAGTGGGATGAGTAGGAAGGTAGAAGGTGAGCCAATGATGAAGAGAATGTGCAGAGGCAGGGGATAAGAAGAAAGGGAGAAAAGTGACAGAGCCAAATACTATGGGGAGCGTAGATAAAATAACTAGGCAATGAGTCAGATAAGGAGTTGTGGGTGTCATCATAATGGATGCAGAGGAGATGAGTAAATGAAATTAAATTTTAATGTGTCCCCATAATGGAAATTTGGATGAGGTCGTACTGGTTGAGGACGAGGTACCAAAAATGAATCATAACCAGAGCATAAGCAGGATGATCACGATGAGTTTTGATCCAGGCTCTACACATATTTATGGTGTCATTATTCCCCATTAAGTGAAGTGACATTGGTTTGAAGTGGGTGGTAGACATTGATGAGTGGGGGTACACATGGCGGATTTCCTCAGTTGTTTGCCTCACGGACGATCTCTTCCTATCACCCCATATGGGGGTTACTAGTTTGATGAGTTAAAATATATTTCAACATACTTTTATAAGCTCGATATTTAATTTCTTTTACTTTGAAAAAAATTTGTTAAAGTATAAGTAGTTTTGTATGACACATAGTAAGTTTTTTTGGAATTTAAAATTTTTAAAATTTATATTATAATTTTGATAATTATATTTTTTTTTAATTTTATTTAAAAATATATGGTGTGAAATAATATTTTTTTAGAAAATTATGAAGAAAGTTAAAAGTTTTATGATTTCTATTTTTTAATTTGTCATTATTTAAATTTAATTATAAATTTTTGGTTGAAATTATAATTTTGAATTGGTAGAATTATTATTTTTTTAATGTAGAAATAAGTTTAAAATTCTTTATATCCATATTGCAAATTAATTTAGTAATAATAATAATTCAGATTTATAATTTCATGGAATCAAATTATTCATACCCAATTTTTGAAAAAAAAAAATAATTTCCTTTTTCATAAAACCAATTAATAAAATAATTTGTTTTTTTTTTTTAATATCCATTAAACCTTATTTATCTATCTATCTGTATTTGTATAATATATTATTAAGTTTGATCTTCTTCACTTTACTTTAATACTAGGATTTTTAATTCTCTTTCAAATATTTTCTTATTCCTTTAATTAACTCCTAGAAATAAGATCATTAATTATTGATCACATTAACTCAATATTTTTTATATCCAGTTTGATAATGAAATATGTCAAAGTCTTTAAAGTCAATACCTTATAATTTTTAATTAAGAGTGAGTCTTTCCCCATTATGACCATGGATACGACTAGATACCTAATGAACTTCAATATAAATAACATATAAGACATGAGACTTCTTAAGATTGTCTTCAAGTCAATCCAAAACCACATGTGGTTCAAGCGGGGTTGGCATAAATATGCCAAGTTTATGCTAAATCGTCGAAAAATCTAGGAAGAGTTCATTTTGTAGATTATGGATAATGTTATAAATATTATTACATTTATATTTAAGGATAAATTGTGATGCAATAAAAAATTAAATGATAAGGGAAAATTAATATATCTATTAAACTTAATCTAGAAGATTAAAAATATCTCTTTGTTTTAACTAACATATTGAACAAAATAAACATTGTTAAAACAAGTACAAACTCTCATGAGCTCCATAGTGACATAGATCCTTGGAACATTCTTAAAACTTGTTAAATTGAAATAATGTCATCTTTATGACAGTGAAAGGGTTAAAGATTAAAAATGCTTTCTCTTACAATGTCAATTTCCATACACCTACATTAAATTTCAATTTCAAATTATATGATTATTTATACTATTGACATTCCTAACCTTATAAAAAACATAAAAGTTTTGATTCAGGTGGATATTGATGGCCACCCACCTATTCCAACTAGCTCCTCTTATCATTTTTTAGTTCAACACATTCTTCTATACTTCTTTTTAATGGTGGGTTCTACACTTACGGGGATGTATGAAGCCCTACACATCTTCTAGGTGGATACTGGTGGCCTTCCACCTAATCCAACTAACTTATTTTGTATGTTTTAATGTCAAGACATCTTGTTGTACTTCCAGGGCCGTTTTGGGGCCCTAAATAGTTTTATTTTGGCTCACCATAGTCAAATTGTAAACAAAGTTGGAGTTTGACGACGTAATGGATAGTTCTCGAAAATACCTTTCCAATGATCTATCACACGCCTAAAATAGAGATCGTATGCAGACATTACGACCCTAGGAAGTTAATGTACTAACTTACCCAAACATGGCCCACATGAATTTTGACATTTCATCTCCTAGGGTTAGGTTTTTGGATGTCTAGGGTTTTGGAATTCATGTTTATCATAAAAAGGCCGCCAAAGCCTCATTATAATCATATTCTAGTGAATGAGCATAGCTGTCACATCTCTTCTTATAGATAAAGTTTCCACCATTCTAGCGAGTCTTGCACTCTGTATTTTTACAGTCTCCTTACAATTCTTTCATTAATAGAAATCAAGTATTGTTGTATTTATCTGTTTTTGGAAATTTTCATGAGTACTTCATTTTAATTTCACTGCTTTCATTTCATTCCAAAAATAATCCGGATCAGTGGTATCAAAGCAGGCTGCTCTTGATCGTTTTTTTTTTCACACATGTCCCCGACAAGGTCTGAGTATAGCCAGTTGGGTCTCAATCTTGTCTCTCTTGAGGAAAATCACTCTTGCACGCCCAAGAAACCCTCAATGGTGAAAGAAAATAAAAACGACGGATCAGAAGATTCTATTAACCTGTTTCTTGAGCAAGCTCTCGCGCGACAGAGGGATGAAATGATGGAGAATTTTGCACACATCCTTCAACACCTGTCGATAACAACATGCACATCTTCATCAAGTGGCCATTTTGGAGGAACCTTCCCCTTCAAGGTACAAGTTAATTTTGATATTCCCATATATGAATGTCAGATAGATGCAGATGCCCTAGAAAAATGGTTAAATGTATTAGAAGGTTATTTCTTTGTTCAAAATTTTTCCGATAGGGAAAATATCATCTTCGCACTCCTCAAGGCTCTCCCCCATATCAAACATTGGTGGGAAACTTACTGGGAGAAAAGTTCCATAGAGGAATTTGGAATATATGGGGCCGAGCCCACTTGAAATTTTTTTGTGGATGTGGTCAAAGAATAGTAATATATTTTTGATAACTATGAATACTAGTACATGAGATGGACCACATTGTGGTAAGAGAAGAGCCAAATAGTTCCATAGTTCACAAATACTTTCCATACCTTGTGAAAGAAGTTGGGTATCAAAGACTCTGAGTGACATCTGGTTCTAAAATATCATGGGGATCTGCATAGGTACATCCAACCCGAAATGGATTTCCTAAACATCTCATCATTGGGATTTTCCTATTGATATGCTATCAAAATCGAGAAAAAATTTAGGCACCAGAAAAAATGAGAATTTGGGTCTACAAATATGCACCAACCAAAGCACGATTAGGAAGACCCTAACCAACATCCTCTAGACAACCAGTCCAAGACACATGACAAAAAGGGTAAAGGAAAGATGAAGAATGATACTGGAAAGTGGTGTGGCTTCCACAAAATCCCCTGGCAGAACACCGATGAATGTCACTCGAAACAGTGATTGGTGGCCGAGGTCAAAGATACAGAGCCAAACCTAGATTCAGAATCCGATCCAGAAAATAATTAAAACAAACAGATCATTGATGCAGAACCCACTACTATCGTCACGACCACAACCATTTAAACAAAATAACTAGTAGATCCTGAAGAGGGGGAACACCTCTTTCATTCATAGATGTGGGTGAAGGGGACCCCATTTCATTTCATTGTTGATAACGAAACCTAGAAGAACCTCATCTCAACTAAGGTCGTCAAATAGTTGGGGTTGTAGACAACACCACACCTGCAACCATACAACATTGGGTGGCTTCTCTAGGGATGAGATCTTCATGTCAGCCAATAGTGTCGCATGTCCTATGTCATCCATCCCTTCAAGGATGAGGTAGTGTGAGATGTTTCCCCTCTTGATGTCTCTGATGTTGTTTTGGGACAACCATATATGTGAAAATGTCATGCTATTTATGATTCTAGATCTCGTAGTTTCATTATTACTATGGGAGGTCATCTCTATAGTATACCATAGGTAGTTTTGACTACTTCTCTGCCAAAAAAGTGCCACAAGGTAATCTCTCATACTGCAAAATTCATCCTCTTCACAGTTTGTTCAAAGGATGCACAGAAGACCACTACAACCACTGCAGCCTCAACACCTTCTATCCAACAAAAATAGATTGTCAAAGAGAAAGAAGATATTGTTTCTTCACCTACAATGGTTCCTACACAATGCCCCATCAAACCCAGAAATCACAGGTTGGTGGAAAATATTCAACCCCTCTAGCAACAGGTTTGTGACAGTCTTCCACAAGCCAAGAAGCATAATGTCTCCAACAAGGCACACATATCACCAAGCTTCAGATTTAGAAAATGCTTTCCCCTCTTCCTTGGGCACTCAATGCAATGGAAACCATTACTTCCTAAGTGGGGAGGATTGAACTAGATGGATATTGGTGGCCACCCACCTGTTCCAAATGGCTCCTCTTGTCAGTTTTTAGTTCATCACGTTCTTCTGTACTTATTTGCAATGGTGGGTTCTACACTTTCGGGGCTGTCTAAATCCCTACACATCTTCTAGGTGAATACTAGTGGCCTCCCACCTAATCCAATTGGCTTATTTTTTATGTTTTCATGTCATCACATGTTTTTGTACTTCCAGGGTCGTTTTGGGGCCCTAAACAATTTTTTTTGTCTTGCCACAGTCACATTGTAGACAGAGTTATATTTTGATGGCGTAATGTGTAGTTCTCAAACATACCTTTAAAACAAGCTATCACACACCTAAAACATAGATCATATGCAAAAGTTTCGAACCCGGGAAGTTACTGTACTAACTTACCCAAACAGGGCCCACATGACTTTTGGCGTTTCATCTCCTAGAGTTAGGTTTTTGGATGTATAGGGTTTTGATATTCATGTTTATCATAAAAAGGCCTTCAGAGCCTCATTGTAATCATCTTCTAGCAAATAGCATAGTCGTCACATCTCTTCTCAGAGATAAAGTTGTCACCATTCTAGCGAGTCTTGCACTCTATATTTTTATAGTCTCTTTGTAATTATTTCATTTATAGAAATCAAATATTGTTGTATTTCTCTGTTTCTGACAATTTTAATGAATACTTCATTGTAATTTTTCTTCTTTCATTTCATTCCCAAAATAATCTGGATCAACTTTAAAAATGTTAATTTTAAAATTTTAAAATTAAAAAACACTTCTCTTAAAATATTAATTTACATACATCTGCATTACATTTCAATTTCAAAATATATGTTTTTTTATAACACTGTCATGTAATTGTAATTAATGAGTGATTGTATATTTGTAAGCCATCAATATTATAATATGGATATTCTATGTGTAGTGTAATTGTGTAAATGGTTAGTTGTATGAATGTAATTTATGGTCAATTTTTAAATATTTTTGGTTTAATTTTATGTAAAATGTTCAATAATATTTATTTTCTAGTTTTAATATTAATAATAATATAAATATGGTCCCCGAGGTGTAGGACAGTCGGTGACAGAGTGTGTTGTTAAGTCACTTTGTGTTGAAAAGTTACCGGTTTGAAACCTGCGGGGACAAAAAATCCAACCATGTTAAGGGTTGGCGTGGATCAGGCCGGGTGCGATCCCCGGGTGATTTTGATGGCTTAGATGCCCCTGAGTCATGGTTTCTCAAGCCGAAAGATTAATCCCGCCACCAATAAAGTCCAGACAAATTAACAAAAAAAAATAAAAATAATAATATAAATATGTATATGATTGAGTATTGGGTTTTAGTAAAAAAAATCAATTTTAAATTTTAATCAGTGTAAAGTCTTTTGTGTGTTTGAAGGGAAGTGTTTGACTTTTAAAAATGTATTTTCTTTAAATATAACAAAAACTTAAAATATATATATATTAAATAAAAAATAATAATTTAAATTATTCTATATCAATTCAAAAAATTACTTATATTTGATAAATAAACAAAAACTTAAAATATATGTTAAATAAACAAAATTAATTTAAATAAAATTTAATTTATTCTACCATCATTTCAAACAATTACTTATATTTAATAAATCAAACTAATTTAAATAGACATTAATGATTTTTTTTTATTTTACATTAATTATATAAAAAATAAAGTAATATAATTTAATAATAATAAAAATATGTTTAAAAATAATTTTTAATTAATAATGATCTTCTTATAAAAAAAAATCACAACAACAACTATAATGCCACCAATCAACAACTATAATGCCACCAATGTGATATATTTTATATTTACACCCATAATAAATAATAAATAATAATGATTACAATTAAAAATTAACTCTATAATATTATATAATATATTCCATTCCAAACTTAAATTAACTTTAGACTAGAGTTATTCCTTCCATCTATATGGTTTCTATATAATATATCCCATTCCATATTATAACCAATCATGTTTATGTTTACTATATAGTATTTTCCATTCCCCTCTTAATTAACGGATGGAAATTCTCAATTCCATTTCCATATACATATACATATACGGTTATATATAATAGATTCATTTTACACTTTTACCAACTATTTTTATATAGTATTTTTCATTTTCCGTGTAAGTTTTTAAAGTTGCACTTGACTGTGAGAGAGTAAGTTAGGGCATCATCAAGTTATTGAAATAATATTTTATAAAGGGTTTTATGAATAGGTTTTAGAAATTGGTTGAAAGATGGCTCAAGGATTCAATAGAATATATAGCTTAATGTAAAAACAAATAAACCTCCCACTGGCTTAATAAATGACAAACACTTTAACAGATTAGATGGTGAGGTAAATAAAGAAATGGATATATATGAGTATCCAATTTGTCAACTCACACATGGATTTCTCATTTCAAAATATCATTAAGAAACAAGAACATGTACTTGAAAACAATCTTAATTATGAACAAAAACAATAAATATTTCACCGTGTCACTCACAATCAAGAAATCATATGCATTGCAACAAAATAAATGCATTCAAGTAAGAAAAGAAACAAATATTAATACGAATATAAGATTTGACCATCAAAATGACTTTTCCATTTAGTGCCAATATGAAAATATTGTCTTTGTCTTACAGTGGATTCTTTACAAAAATAGCCCATGAATTCCCCAACTCATCAACCCTCATACCATCTTTTCAATGACTTTTTAAAGCACACAAATTACTCTTGTAGATCCTGTTTTTAAGTTTACAATTTTACAATAGGATCATATCAATTGACTATTTCTTAGGAGATAAATGCTCATACAAGCACTTCTAATGCCTATAGTGTAGTAGGCTCAACAACCAATCAGAATATATATTATGTGATAGCTTGATAAAGCTTTGCAAATCCCACAAAAAGAGGAATACTAACTTGCTAAGCGGCTTCATCTGAGATACCAAAAAGTTTCATTTGAATGAAGTACTAAGAACAAAAATGCTCACCTTTACTATCTTGGTAAAAGCATTGAGTAATCAAAACCGAGGAAGATTTTCCTTGGATTGTCATGGTATGATAACTGCAGAAGCTCTGGTGTCCCTCTGTTTGAGCTTATTTGTTATCACCACATTATGCCAATATAACCTTATATTGGATTTTCTCACCTCCTTTAGCAAGGCCTTCTTCTTTTTCCTCTTCCTTTTGAAATCTTTTATCTTTTCCTATTGTTTAACATTCCATTGCTCAACAAAGGACTTTTCTTTCTTCAATTTCTTAATAATACCTTGTAGCTCTTTTACTCCGTCATTTTCTTTCCTTGCTTCCACCTTGAATTCTAGATATTCTTCTACTGGGATAGGTAAGTTCAAATATATGGAAGCTTGGGGTTTCCTTAGTTTAATTTCATACTTTGAGGATAACCCAGTGCTAAGATCCTCTTCTTCGGTGCTTTCTGAATCTCTGGTTTTTGGAAGATCTTGCAGCTGGTTTATTTCTGGAAAAAGATCATTTTTCTCATCATAAATTTCATTTGTGCCTTTAAATGTAGATTCAGTGACTGAAGTTGACTTTGTAGTTTCCCTGGTTACAACTCTCCTTGAATATTGTGCAATTTGTTTTCCCTTTTCACATTTTTTTCTCTGTTCTTCAGGTTCCTCCTTTGACCCGTGTGAAGAACATGCCAAGGTATGTTTTTTTATCTCTTTCTTAGTATCTTCGGAATTTTCTTCTATGATAATAAGGTTTTCCTTCTTGATATAATGATGAAACATAGCCTTTTAATCCGGCATGAATTAGTTTGCAGCCCTAGTAGAATTTCTTCTAGGGTATTTAGATACATGTGTATTCTTCTTACTCTATTTCTTACTTTTTGTAGACTTTTTTCCTGTAGGTTGTTTATTCTGTTTATATGGAATTTGAACTGGGCTTGTGGTGTAATCTTTAGGTTCATTAGGTTCCTTTTTAATATTTGGATCAAAATGGATATCAATCTCTTCATCAATTTTAAGTTTCTTGCCTCGACTGGTAGTGCCTTTCTCATTAAGTTTACACATAGGAAAATCGCCAATGGCTTGTTGCGTTTGTAACTTTCTCTTGCTAGCACAAGTTATCCTGGCTTCAGTGGATTTTTCTTTCAGCAAAACCTCAGTGGCTTGAGAGGTCTTTTTATCTTTTTTAGGTTTCTTCTCCTTGAATTTTTTAGACTTATTTTCCTGTGGATTAGGTTTTAAAGACTGAATTAACCAGTCCCAAGATCTATGAACTTAATTTAAGGAAAAGACTACCAATGTTTTGATCAACCCTTGATGAAAAATATTGTTCTTTGTTGTTGCATGATGTGACTGAATCCTCTTAAACATATTAGATAAGATTTTTAATAAGAAATAAGGTAGGTTAAGAGGGTAGCCACCATTCACATGAATTAATAGTCTAATATGATAAAGATGAGCCAGAGAAAATATGCTCTCACATGTAATGTACCTGTGAATGATAAACATAGTAGTATTCCATTCTTTCCTCACCCAACTGTGTGGAATTCCTTGGCTCCAATTGAGATTTTTCTTTTCTGGAATTAAGAACGGGTTTACAAACTCCATAACTAAATTTCCTTTCTTCCACCATCTTTCCCCATGTGCTTATAATTTGAAAGATTTAGCTATGGAATGCTTTGTCACGTGCATGAGGAGTTTACCGACCACAAATTCGAAACCATTGAAATTATGTGAAAATGTCATAAAAATATGCTCATCATGACCATGAAATATCGAGAAGAAGTCGAACCAACTACGTCTTTAAACTTTTTTGCCATCTGAGGAAACTCTTCAAACAATTTTGTCCCTTCTGGTTCCAACCTGGTTATCTGACCACTCTTTTTGGGTGCCATGACATAGATACATTCCTGCAAAACATTTATGAGAATGTCGAGGGTTTTATCACCAACTTTCGAGGGTTGTTAAAGTCTGAGAGTTATCCGTTTACATGAAAAGCATGTGTAGAATGATAGACATACTAAAAATAGGAATATTACGATTTCATTCATATGGAATAATAATCGGGCGTGTTGATTTGATGTCAAGGTGGCGAGTACAACCCGATCTTCCAAATTAGTTGTCATCATAATAATTACAACTTGAAATAGATCATATCAAGATATGTAGATCCTCTAGCAATGATTTTGAGTGTTAAAACACGATCTCGAGAAGGTGGCGCATGCAAAACTATCATTACTCCTGGTGCTGCAAGAATAACACTATTCTTGTAACGCTCTTTCCACTTTGATAAATTTGAAAATTCAAAAGAAGGAAAGGACAAGTGATGTGATAGAAATCCTTTTATATCATATCCTAATATTTAAAAACTTAAAAACATTTAAAATTTGCATAAAAGAATTAAAGTACTTGCTTTCAAGCCAAGAAGGGGAAAAACAAAGTTTAACAAAGAATCATGAAAAATGGATAGAACATGGATTAAGGAAACCTAATCATTCAAAACAAGGTTAAAGACTAACATTGTCTCCTTCTGGGGATAAATTTTCATGATGAAACTTTAAGAACTTGATGACCAATGCCTTCATATCCCTCTTAGTTACTTTATTTCCCTGTTGTATCATCCTTTATTCAAAACCACAAAACTATAAAGAAGCAATTACAATGGGTATATGGAGTCTTTATTTGATCTCAAAGGTAAAACCTACTGTACAAACTGAAATTTATGACTAATTTTAAAAGAAGTAATGTTTAAGGAATCTCCCATTTACCGGGCCTCCTAAAATATCATTATCATCTAAATCGTGTAAGAGAAAGGTATTGTTGTTCATGACCTTGGCTACTTTGAAAGGACCATACCATAAGTTTTCAAACTTAGAATGTTTATATTTGTCCTCTCTTCTATCATCCCATCTCAATACAAGATCTCCCTCTTGAAAAATATATTTATTTGTCTTTTTATCAAAAGTTGCTTTAACTTTTCTCTAAAGAATAACATCTTTCTGATCCAGTTTTTCTCTATTCTTTTGAACCTATATAATTTGGAAAAATCTCCTTTGAATGTCATTGGGATCTTCTAACTCCTCTTGCATAAATTTAAGAACAATTAAACCCAATTGAGTTTGGAAAACAACCTTTGTTCCATACACCATTTGGAAAGGGTAAGTTCCAATAGATTTCTTAGTACTGATCCGATCATCCCATAGGGAAAATTTTAATTTGGAATCCCATGACCTTTTGTTTTCTGTAAGTAATTTTTTAATAATCCTTATGAGGCTTTTATTTGATGATTCTGCTAACCCATTTACTTGGGGATAATAAGGAGTAGAATGTACCAACTTGATGTTATATTTATTGCAAAATTCAACCATTTAATTTGATTTGAAATCTTGAGCATTGTCAGTAACCATATTCTTAGGACAACCAAATCTAGAAAAAATATGCCCTTCAAGAAAATTCATGATGACCTTATCTATTGCATTTCAGGTTGGGATTTCTTCAATACACTTGGTAAAGTAACATGTGGATGTGAGCATCCATTTTTGTTGTCCAGAAGATGAAGGATGAATTTCTCCAATGAAGTCTAGGCCCCACTGTTCAAAAGGTCAATGAAAAATGACGGGTTTTAAAGGTAGAGACACAAGTTTTTTGTTTTCCTGCAAACTTTTGACATGGTTCACATTCCCTAACCTGAGAAAATATATCAGAAAATAGCACAGGCCAGTAGTAA
Organism: Picea mariana; assembly: GCA_032191745.1. Taxonomy (NCBI): domain Eukaryota; kingdom Viridiplantae; phylum Streptophyta; class Pinopsida; order Pinales; family Pinaceae; genus Picea; species Picea mariana. The sequence continues at coordinate 84,369 of JASDQU011401497.1, read as the reverse complement.
GCTACTCTTAAATTTTGAAAGTAGTGGCTTTCCAATGGTGATGTCCCCCACAAAATCCATGGTGTAAATCATAGAAAAATTGTTTTTCTTTCCCTTCATCAAAACATCTCAATAGAATTCCATTAGGATCTTTCCAAAACAATATTTGATCAATAATAGAATATTTCATTAATTTCAATTTAAGTGATCTAAACTAGGATTTATCTAAATAAGGGGGAGACTGAATATTTAGCAGAAAAAATATAATATCTGTATACCATGGTGAAGAAGAATATTTGTTTCTTACCTATGAGCCAGTTTCCTCAAATTGAAATGATGAATTCTATGATTTGCTAGAGAAATGATATAATCCAACTGCTTTGCAATTTGACTCTGTCATCAAATTGGCAAGGACTTGTCCTTTTATTAACTGAGTGGGATTTATGGTCAAGTTCTATTCCAGTATTTTAGTTATTCATTTCCCCCTTTTTCCTTCACAATCAAGTTGGACTAAAACTTCTTTAACTGCACTACTTAGAACATATGCAGTAATGTCAGATTGTAGAACATACACCTTGAAAGATTTTAAAGCCTTCACCAAAGCATATGTCTGTTTTTCCATAATATCATATTTTAGTTTAGAATCCATGAGATTTTTTGAATAAAGAGATAGGTTGTTCATACCCTTGGTCATTTCTTTGTAAGAGAACAACAACTATAGTGTCTTTAGAGGAAAATGAAAAAATCAAAACATCCTTAGAGAAATTAGGGTTGATGAGGGAAAATGCCTTGATTAAAGTCTGCTTAATTTTTTCAAATGATTCCTTTTCTGCTGGTATCCATTTTATTTTTTCATCTTTTTTCAACATATCAGTGATATACTTGATGATTTCTCCAAAATTTGGTATAAATCTTCTTAAGAAATTTATTTTACCAATGAAAGATTGGATAGACTTTTTCTTCCTTGGAATGTCTATCTTTTGAATGGCCTTTACCCTTTTAAGATGTATCTTGATTCCTTCTGGTGAAACAATATGTCCTAAATGTTTTCCTTCTTCCATGAAAAAATTAGATTTTTTAGGATTTAATGATATATCATACCTCCTACATTTTTCAAATGTCTTCTTCAAATGTTGCAAGTGTTCATCATCATACGTTGAAAGAAAATTAATATTATCAAGATAAATAACCATAAATATGTCTTTATCACCAACAAATGCAATATCCACAACTCTCTGAAATGTTGCTCATGCATTCATTAATCCAAAACGCATTTTTTCATACATGAAAGTGCCCTAAGGAGTGGAGAAATTTGTCTTCTTCTTATCTTCTTCCATCACTAATATCTGATTATACCCTGAACAACCATCAAGCATAGAAATTATATTTTCCCCTACTACTCTTTGTATAATATGATCCATTTTAGGTAATGGATAATTGTCCTTTAGAAAACATCTGTTCATATTTTGTAAGTCTACACAAAGCCTTATCTCTCCATTCTTTTTCCTGACAGTTACTAAATTAGCTACACATTCTGAGCATCTCAATGGTACTATAATTTTAGCATCCAACAACCTTTTCAATTTTTTTGCATCTATAGGTAGCAATAATGGATTGAATTGTCTAGATTTCTCATTAAAAGGTTTGGATCCAAGATTTAAAGCAATCTTATGCTGCATAATATCTGTATAAAAAACCTTAAGGTCTTCATAAGACCAGGAAAAAACATCTCAAAACAGTTTCATCAAATTGACATACCCGTCTCTATTTTTCTGGCAATTTTCTGGATAATTTCACAATTCTAGGATTTGAATCCAGATTGATATCACATTCTACCACTTCAGCCTCCTTTTTTTGAATAAAATACTTTTTTGAAACATCATTATGGTCAAATAATCTCTCAAGTGGAACTAGGCCCTTTGGCGAATGACTTGTTTTTAACTCAATAATTTTATGACCAACAATATTGTCTTGAAGGATATTTGCAACATGAACTTCCACATCATCATTTTCATTATCCTAATCTATTGAGATATTATAAAATTCAACAATTGTCTCCAAAAAAATTTTAATTTCCTGATCATATTTAAGTACTTTCCAATTTTTTATGTTATCTAGTATAGAGGGTCCGTGTCTTACCTCAATCTCAAATCTTAAATTGGGAAAAATTGGAGTTCTGAAATTACTGGCTACAAGTGCTAAAGAATCTTCCTGTTGATTCAAATTTCTGTGTACAAAAGTGATGTTGAAGAAAAAAAATAAATTATCAACAAAGTCCCACACTTCATTTCTATACTGATTTAACCTCTATTGTTAGGTTTGATAAATGTTTTTGATTTGATGGATGATAAGCTCTGAATCTCCAAAAACATAAGTTTTATCTATGCCCATATTTTTAGCAGATTTCAATCCTAGAAAAAGAGCTTCATATTCACTAATATTGTTGGTTGTATCAAATTACAGTTTATATGATAGAGTAATAACTTCTTTGGTAGGAGAAATAAAAACAATCCCAGCACTAGAGCCTTCTTTTGAACAAGCCCCATCAAAAAACATTTTCCAGAGTAGGTTTTCTGCATTTTCTTCAACTATAGGTATGCTTTTCGTGACTGTTGTTTCAGTTCTCTGGTCACCAATGTGAAAAATAGAAGAACCAAGTTCATCTTCAACAACATATAGAGGATGATTACCAACATTTTCATGATAAATTACCAGGTAAGCCAACCTCACTTCCATGTACATTCTTCGATGCTCTCCACCAATTACAGGTATGGCAGCATAATTGAGGTCCATTTGTAGTGTTATTCCTACTTCCTTAGCCCATTGTATTAACAAGAGAATTTAAAATTTAGGAGGTATGAAGCTCCTAAACCTAATTAATCCATTAACACCATTGGCATGACATTGTGTGAAGCTCCTGAACCCATTAAACAATTATGCAATATTTTTTCATGAATGTTCAGAGATATGTAGAAAGGAGGAGAAGCATAAGACTTATCTTCAATATGAGGTCTAATTGTTATGGATGGGTTTTCATATTCAATATATATGGTATCTAAAAAAGCAACATGAGCAGGAGGCTACAATGCTTTGAGAATTTTTTTTTCTAAAAGGATCTGTTTTCATCAATTCTACCAGAGGTATGGGGATTTTGATTTTATTAATTTCATTTTCCAAACTAAAAGAAGAAGCATGATTCTCAGTTTCCTTCATCTCTGTAGTGCTAACCTTAATAGGTTTTTTTTTTTTTTATCAGTTTTAATCCATGAACCTTATTTATTCACCCTTGATTTAACTGGAGCATTAGTTTTTGGTTTGAATAGGTATATCCACCTTTGATGTATTTGATATGGACCTAAGATCATACTTTTTCCTTTTAGGTTATTTATGGATAATTTCTTCAGCAATATCTTCCTCAAACTGACTTATTATAAGAGAATCCTAATAATATCGTTGTGTCAAATAAGTGGGAGGTAATTCTATATCATTTAAATGAACTGTAGAATCTTCCTCAGTGTAATCAATTTCTTCAACTTCTTCCAAAAACTTTATGATCTTCTTGATTTCTCCTTTATCTGAGAAATATTTGAGGAACATTGTTAGGCCTTTGAAACTGGTTGGGATTTTTGTATACTCCTTCCTGTGTAGGCTTCCTAGGATTTTTTATTTCCATATTTAGCCTGGCCATTTTAGATGTCAAGGTTTTCAACAGTTTGGCCATTTCATCTATCTTAGAATCAGATGTTGTATGAGAAGAAGAAGGGAGTTCTTCTCTCTGCTTTTTCCTGGCTCTGTCACCCCGAAACTTTAATTTCTCTATTTCCGGTATATTATATTCTACTTAAATGGTTTCTTCCTGCATCAAACTCAGATTAGAAGACCTTCTTTCTCTCAACAATAGAGAAAAATCAGAGGCATTGACAAAAGTAATTTTGTTGATGTTTCTTTGGGTTTGATTTCATTTGGAATTTTACTATACATTTTTTTAAATCTTTTGGTAAAATCAAATATAGATTCTCCTTGTTTTCATTTAAAAGCACCAAACTTTGTGATATAGTACAAGTACTCTTTCTTTTCTCTCCAGTGTCTCAAAAAGGTATCATCTAGTGCATCAATATCAACAATTTAATTAGGAGGTATGATTCTAAACCATTTCCTTTCCTCTCCATCGAAACTATGGAAAAAAAGTCGCATCCAAACATATGCATTCTCCACATTAAAATATTTGCAAAACTGCAGAAAGAGTTTAAGTGCTCTTCAGCAGTTACTTCCCCCTCTCCATTGAATCTTGTAAAATAACTCATATAATCATTAGATGGGAAGGCATATAGGACTTGTGATAAATTTAATGGTGCATATTCGGATGCAACAATTGCACCCATCCTATTCACATCCATATTTATCGCAATGGGGGCTTGAACTATAGGAACATGTAGAACTGGTGATGTAGAAAGAGAAACAGTTCCTTGGGTGGAACAATTTAGTTGATCTGATATAATTTTTTTATCTTAAACTAATGAAATCAAAAGTTTATTTTCTAAACCAAAGTAGGTTGAAGGTTCCAGAAACAGAGGATTTTCAAAGGAATAATAATGTGGTTTAACCTCTTCAGAAGAACTGGATTGGGGTGATGATGAGAGTGTATCTAGTTCACTTTTAATATATTTGGGAAAATCTTTCAAAGCTTCAACTATAGATAAGGTATTTGTTTGTTCTTCTTCAATGATCTCAACAAATAATTTCCATTGGTCTAAATTCAATTATGATATAGTTGAAGGAAATGATACAACTTAAGGTTCAAAAATAGGATTTTTTTCACTTTCAAGAACACTTTCTTAAATTGGAAGGATATTAACAATTTCAGAAGACTGTCCTTGAGTACTTGTAGAAGAAATTTTTTCTTTTCAAAAAGAGGACTATCCAGAAGCATTTTTAGATTTTCTCCATAAATTTTCAGAATTAGACACTACTAAAACAAGCTTAGGATCTGGATTTTTTATAGTCACTTGTTTCTTTGTAGATGATGATGAAGTTGGAGGAGTTTTAAGTCCTTTACCTTCTCTTTTAGGAGCCATAATTACTATAGAGGAGTCTCCAGGTGAAAAATACACAGTCTCATGTAAATGTCCAAGTTCTTGTCCACCATCAAGATTTAGATCTGATCTTTGTCATTCTCCTAGGGAATATATCTTCGTTCCTTCGTCCCCAACAATGAAGAAAAATATGTTAGTCCCTAAAGTTGCACTTTACTATGAGAGGGAAATCTAGGGCATCATCAAGTTATTTCAATGGTATTTTATAAAGGGTTTTTTGAATAGGTTTTAGAAATTGGTTGAACGTTGGCTCAAGGATTCAATACAATATATATCTTAATGTAAAATAAAATGAACATCCCATTGGCTTAGCAAATGACATACACTTTAACAGATCAAATGTTGAGGTAAATAAAGAAAGGGAGATATATGAGTATCCAATTAGCCAACTCACACGTAGATTTATCATTCCAAAATATCATTAAGAAACAAGAACATGTACTTGAAAACAGTCTTAATTATGAACAAAAATAATAAAATTTTCACTGTGTCACTCACAATCAAGAAATCACATGCTTTGCAACGAAACAAATGCATTCATGTAAGAAAAGAAACAGATAATAATATGAAAAGAAGATCTGTCCATCAAAATTCCTTTTCCATTTAGTGCTAATATGAAAATATTGTCTTTGTCTTACAGTGGAGTCTTTACAAAAATAGCCCTTGAATTCCCCAACTTATCGACCCTCATAGAGTCTTTTCAATGACTTTTTCAAGCACACAAATTACTGCTGTAGATCCTATTTTTTAGTTTACAATTTTACAATAGGGTCATATTAATTGACTATTTCTTAGGAGATAAAAGCTCATACAAGCACTTCTAATGCCTATAGTGTAGTAGGCTCAACAACCAATCTGAATATAGATTAGGTGATAGCTTGATAAAGATTTGAAAATCCCACAAAAAGAGGAATACTAACTTGTTGTTATGGTTCATATAAGCTACCAAAAATTTCCATTTGAACGATGTACTAAGAAAAAAAATGCTCATCTTTGTTATCTTGGTAAAATAATTGAGTAATCAAAACTGAGGCAGATTTTCCTTGGATTGTCATGGTATGATAACTGTAGAATCTCTAGTGTCCCTCTGTTTGAGCTAAATTGTTAGAACCACATTAATCCATTATAACCTTATATTGGATTCTCTCACCTCCTTTAGCAATGCCCTTTGATATTTCCTCTTCCTTTTGAAATATTATATCTTTTCTTGTTGTTTAGAATTCCATTGCTCAACAAACGACTTTTCTTTCTTCAACTTCTTAATAATACCCTACAACTCTTTTACTCTATCCTTTTCTTTCCTTGCTTCCACCTAGAATTCTGGATATTCTTCTATTGGGCTAGGTAAGTTCAAATCTATGGAAGCTTGGGGTTTCCTTAGTTTAATTTCATACTTTTAGGATAGCCCAGTGCTAATATCCTCTTCTTCAGAGCTTTCTGAGTCTTTGTTTTTTGGAAGATCTTGCAGCTGGTTTGTTTCTGGAAAAAGTTCATTTTTCCCATCATAAATTGCATCTGTGCCTTTGAATGTAGATTCGGTGACTGAAGGTGACTTTGTCGTTACCAAGGTTACATGTATCCTTGAATACTATGCAATTTGTTTTCCATTTTCACGTTTTTTTTCTCTGTTCTTCAGATTCCTCCTGTGACCTGTTTGGAAAATATGTCAAGGTATGTTTTTTGATCTCGTTCTTATTATCTTCAGAATTCTATTCTATGATAATAAGGTTTTCCTTCTTGATAGAAGGATGAAACATAGCCTTTGAATTCAGCCTGAATTTGTTTGCAGCCCTAGTAGAATTTCTTCTAGGGTATTTAGATACAAGTGTCTTCTTCTTACTTTGTTTCTTACCTTTTGCAGTATTTTTTCCTGTAGGTTGTTTATTCTGTTTAGATGGACTTTGAAATGGGCTTGTGGTGTAATCTTCGGGTTCATCGGGTTCCTTTTTAATATCTGTATCAAAATGGATATCATTATCTTCATAAAATTCAAGTTTCTTACCTCGACTGGTAGTGACTTTCTCATTAAGTTTACCCATAGGAAAATCACCAATGGATTCTTGTGTTTGTAACTTTCTCTTTCCAACACAAGTTATCCTACCTGTAGGGGATTTTTCTTTCAACAAAACCTTAGTGGCTTGAGAGTTCTTTTTACCTTTTCCAAGTTTCTTCTCCTTGATAGTTTTAGAATTAGTTTCCTATGGATTAGGTTTTAATGACTAAATTAACTAGTCCCAAGATCTCTGAACTTCATTTAAGGAAAATACTACCAACGTTTTGATCAACCCTTGATGAAAAAGACTATTCATTGTTGTTGCAGGATGTGACTGTATCCTCTTAGACATCTTAGATAATATTTTTAATAATAAATAAGGTAGGTTAAGAGGGTAGTCACCATTGACATGATTTAACAGTCTAATATGATAAATATTAACCAAATAAAATATTCCCTCACATGTAATGTACTCGTTAATGATCAACAGAGAAATATGCCATTCTTTCCTCACCCAGCTATGTGGAATGCATTGGCTCCAATTGGGGTTTTTCTTTTCTTGAATTAAGAACTGGTTTACAAAGTCCACAACTAAGTTTTCCTTCTTCCACCATATTTCCCCATATACTCGTAATTTGCAAGCTTTATCTATGGAATTATTTGTCATGTGCATGAGGAGTTTACCAACCACAAATTCAAAAACATTGAAACTATGTGGAAATTTCATAGAAATCTGCTCATCATGACCTTGAAACATTGAGAAAAAGTCGAACTAGCCTATGTCTTTAAAATTTTGTTCCATCTGAGGAAAATATTCAAGCAATTTTGTCCCTTCTGGTTCCAACCTGGTTATCTGACCAATCGTTTTGGGCACCATGACACAGATACAATCCTACAAAACAATTATGAGAATGTCAAGGGTTTGATCACCAAATTTCAAGGGTTGTTGAAGTCTAAGAGTTATCTGTGTACCTTTGAAGCATGTGTAGAATGATAGACATACTAAAAATATGCAGATTATGATTTCATTCATATGGAATAATAATCGGCCGTGTTGATTTGATGTCAAGGTGGTGAGTACAACCCGATCTTCTGAATTAGTTGTCATCGTGAGAATTACAACCTAAAATAGATTATATCGAAATTTGTAGATCCTATAGAAACTATTTCGAGTGTTAAAACACAATCTCGATCAGGTGGCACATGCAAAACTATCATTACTCCCGTCACTGCAAGAACAATGTTATTCTTATAGCGCTCTTTCAAATTTGATAAATTTGAAAATTCAAACGAAGGAAAGGACAAGTGATGTGACAAAAATCCTTTTATATCACATCTTAATCTTTAAAAACTGAAAAACATTTAAAATGTGCATAAAAGAATAAAAATAATCTTTCAAGCCAAGAAGGGGAAAAACAATTTTTAACAAAGAATCATGAAAAATGGATAGAACATGGATTAAGGACACCTAATTAGTCAAAACAAGGTTAAGGACTAACATTGGCTCCGTCTAGGGATAAAGTTTCATGATGAAACTTTAAGAACTTGTTGTTGGAAGATTGGTTGTTGTCATTGATGTCAACCCTATCCATTAGATTTTGGACCCCACAGTTGATCAAAGTAGATATACATGAAGGAAATTACAAATGTATATAAAACACCCATTTATGGATAGTATAAGTCATTCCACTTCCGATGGTATGTGGCACGTCACATGGATCCTCACGATTAAGGAGAAATGATTTTTTTAAGATGACAATGTAAATTGAAGCAGAAACTACATGTCGTCCCTAATGTTAAAAGGAAGTGACATAAAGGGTATAAATACATATCATTATACATTCATTTTACATACACAAGTTTTTTAATGAAAAAGGAGATATAACGTGAATTTTAGAGGAAATATGAAGTAAACAAGGATGAATTTCTAGGGAGGATGAAGTCTATTGGTGATGTGTTCTAAGGTATGTTATTTACAGGTCATCTTACCATTTTATCTATAACTTTGTTTATAGAATGATTCAGATGGTGAAATTTGGAGGCTATTGAGAAGAGATATCTAGGTACCACTGGTAAAAATTTCATCTCTTTATTCACAACAATTTTGGAGATACACTCTGTCGAAGATGGGGTTTTTGACTAGTTCTGAAGCTAGTCATAAACAGGTGTTCCAGGTAAAAACATCATAACTTGTTCATAGAGAATACAAATGAAGTGAGATCAATTTCATTGGAAAGAGTACAGGATTTATTTTCTTGTGTATGAATTTCAAAATTGTACGTTAACTATTGAGCGTGTGGCATTTTGTACAAGTTCTCTCTCTTGAATAAACCAGAATTGAATAAGGTCTACCATTTTCTCTATAACTCCTTTTTGGGTGGAAGGAAGGGGACGGGATGGAGAGGTCAACCATCTCTTGATATTGGAGGATTGTATCTTCCTTTTGGAGGTTTATCCCTCCCTTTATATTTGGAATTTTTAGCTTCCCTTGGAAGTCATTACCTCTCTTGAACAATAACTATTGATTATTTCTCATATATTGTGCATGGTGTAATGTAGTGTATTGGTGTAACTTTTATATTATTGTTCATTACTCATTGGATATAATTGAATATATAATCTAGTTGAAGTATAAGTTGAAAAAGTTTTGAAATTGTACTTGATACTAATTTACCCCCCTCTCAGTATCAACAATTGGTACCAGAGTGGGTTACCTTCAATACAGTTTAACCATTGGAAGGAAGATCCTAAGCAGAAATGGAAGAAAACATTCCAAATGGGATTCCACCATTTGATGGAAGCAATTTTGAATACTTGAGTAATAGAATGGAAACTTACTTGAAAGATCTTAGGGAAGATGTTTGGTTCTTGTTTTCTTCAGGATACAATGCTTTGAATAAACCAAAGACTACAACTCAAAAGGAAGCAAGAAGGAACAAAACATTGGCAATAGATACCATCCTGGATGGATTAAAAGATTTAGTGAAATCCTGTTAAGCCCTAATATTGGCTCATTACCCCTTAATTGGGGAATATTATATTAGTAATGTTATTTTATTTATGTCAGTTTTAGGCCATTAGTTGTAATTATACCTCCTAGTCTCCTATATATACCAAGGAGACATTTTCATTTTGAATCATCTTGTACTTGAACATTTAAGTGGGGTAAAATGAGGTTGCCCCCTTGAAGAGGCTTATTATCTGATATTATCTCTTTTTCAAGGTGTTGAGTACTTTTCCTGAGGTTTTTCTATGCTATATTGATGTCTGGTTCTTAACATATGGTATCAAAGCTCAAGGTCTTGGGGTTTCGCTGCTACATCTAAGACACCATGGAATTTTCACTATAACTTTCTTTATACAACGTTTCAAAAGGAACTTCTTGGAGGATATTTATTATACGGATCAAGGTACCTTGGGCTCGAAATTTAGCTTCTGAGGCCTTATACTTTTGGAGATACAACATGTACAAGATAGGGTTCTGGAATAATCCTGAACTGAGTCATTGTGGCATTTTCGCTATAAAATATTTTCTATAATGCTTCAGACAATGAAATCTAGAGGCTATTTACAGAAATTAGAAATGTATCTATGGTAAAAATTTCAGATTATGGGTTATATTAAATTTGTAGATACACCTTGTGTAAGATAGGGTATCTGACTAGTCCTATTGACTAGTCTCAAGAAGGTGTTCCAGGTAAAACAATCATAACTTCTTCCTAGAGAATCCCAATTGAGTGAGACTAGTTTCATTGGATCATGGACAGTCTGTAGTATTTCTGGTGCGAGTTTTAAAATTTTATATCAATTATTTTGGGCGGGGCAAGCTATACAAGTGAGATATCCTGGAAAGGCCAAAAATCGGCAAGTTGTGGGGAAGTTACCGTAAATTCCACTTGGCACATCCAATTTTGATCAGACCTATGGCATTGTAGAGAAGAAATATCATAGAACTACATAAAAGAAGTTTCATACCCAGAAGGGCCAAAACTTGGGAGATACAACCGAAGAAATATTCTCTAGCAGAACCACCTCAAAATCAAGGTTCAAAAGTGATACTTGGCCAACATGCCACCTAAAAAGGGAACTTCTACACCAACTAAGCCTCCATAAAATCCTACTTTGACTCTTGCTGAAGGTGAAGAAATGGATAGGGACATTAATGATTTACAAAAGAATATAGTAACAAAAGATGAACTACAAGAGATGATCGATTCAATGGAAGATAAGTTGGATACTAAGATGGATGGTTTAAAAGGGGAGATCATGGAAGTATTGATACCAACCATGTTCCTAATATTGATATGAGGAAGTTTGATGGCAAGGACAAAATCACATGGATACTTCAGATGGAGCAATTCTTTGATCTCCATAATGTGCCACATACACAAAAGGTATGATTTGCTTCTTTATATTTAGAACCTAATCAATTTGTATGGTATTGATGGCTTTGTTCTCGCAATTCACTCGTCACTTGGACGATTTTCACAGAATAAATGATAGCATGCTATGAGGATACAAGGAGCAATACCTTCTTTAACCAATTGATAAATCTCAAGCAAAAGGGTTCAGTTACCGAGAACATTGAGAACTTCTAAAGATTGAATATAAAGGTAACTGATATTCCAGATGAGCACTTGATTGATGTATTCATAGGAACTTTAAAGGATAACATTCAACATGAGGTTTGCCTTTGGGAACCCAAATCATTGGAGAATGCATTTAAAGTGGCAAGAAATGTTGAAAGTAAAAATATGGCTATGGCTACTAGAAGGACCAATCCTAACATATATAGAGAGAACACTGCTCCTTATTCTAAAACATCTCAACTTACAAGGTTGACACCTCAACAATTGGAGGAAAGAAAAGTAAAAGGTTTATGCTTTAATTGTGACAGCAAGTACAGTAAGGGACATAAGTGCGGTGACAAGAAATTATTCTACATAGATTGTGAAGAGGAAGAAGAACAAGAACAAGAACCATCTCAAGATGAAAACGTAGAAGCAATTTCATCTGAAGAGTTGACTCCCACGATATCGTGTAATGCATTGGCTGGAATTAGCACTCCTCAAACCCTCAATATAGAAGGATACATCAAAAAGAAAAAGGTAATAGTCCTAATTGATTCTGGCAGTACTCATAATTTCATTCACTATAAATTAGACAAAGATCTCAATTGCTTTGTATATCCGGCGCCAGAGTTTCAAGTAATGATTGCAGATGGAGGAACTATCAATTGCTCAAGAAAATGCAATAAGA
>JASDQU011401497.1:33649-53663 GCA_032191745.1 Picea mariana | reverse complement strand
CTTCATACCAATTGAAGCTTCATTGATTCCTGAAGGTACGAGGTATTCTTGGATATTCATCGCTTTTGTAATCATTCCTTATTTCTGGTATCCTAGTCCACTTCTTATCAACTATCTACGTAGATCTTTCTTCAACCTTCTTGTTGGTATTTGCATCTTATTTGTATTAAGTTTCACCCATGCATCCAATATGTGTTAACTCTTTTGGAACTTGAGAGTTTCTTAAGCTCTTCCTCAATGAGACAACTTATTGTTCAAGTTTATCACAATCTTCTTCTTTCTTCATCATTTGGACATTTCTTACTTCTCCTATTCTTCTTGCTTATTCGAGTAGATTTTTAAAGGAAATGGTTTGTTCTATTAGTTTCTCAAAGTATTCTAATTGTTTCTTCAAGATTTCAATTGGATTTTCACAACTACCCAATTCACTTCTTAGTTTTCTATGCATGTTTTTGAGCTTGCTATTTTCAATTTCAACATGATTGAATTTTTTAAGATTCTCATCTTCTTGTTGAATCATTTATGCTTCATGATTTTTTTCTTCTTCATTGGACTTTTCTTCTTCAGTACCATCTCTTACAATCCTTGGATAAGGACATTAAAATTCAACATGTCCTACTCCTTCACAATTAAAGAAAAATAACTCACCTCTATTTGCTTCTTTGAAATATGAGATGTTGTAATTTTCTTCAACTTATTCATCCTCTTCTTCTGCTTCTTCCCTTGCATAAACGGCTTGTATCTTGTTCCAACGATCTTTTTCTGATGCACATGATCCCGCCTTGGATTTCACTGAATCTTTTAATCCATCCAGGATGGTATCTATTGCCAATGTTCTATTCCTTCTTGCTTCCTTTTGAGTTGTAGTCTTTGGTTTATTCAAAGCATTGTATCTTGAAGAAACCAAGAACCTAACATCTGCCCCAAGATATTTCAAGTAAGTTTCCATTCTATTACTCAAGTATTCAAAATTACTTCCATCAAATGGTGGAATCCCATTTGGAATGTTTTCTTCCATTTCTTCTTAGGATCTTCCTTCCAATGGTTAAACTTGATTGAAGGTAACCCGCTCTGATACCAATTGTTGATACTGAGAGGGAGGTAAATTAGTATCAAGTACAATTTCAAAACTTTTTCAACTTATACTTCAACTAAATTATATATTCAATTATATCCAATGAGCAATGAACAATAATAGAAAAGTTACACCAATACACCACAATACACCATGCACAATATATGAGAAATAATCAATAGTTATTGTTTAAGAGAAGTAATGAATTCCAAGGGAAGCTAAAACTTCCAAATATAAAGGGAGGGATAAACCTCCAAGAGGAAGATACAATCCTCCAATATCAAGAGAGGGTTGACCTCTCCATCCTGTCCCCTTCCTTCCACCCAAAAAGGAGTTATAGAGAAAATGGTAGACCTTATTCAATTCTGGTTTATTCAAGAGAGAGAACTTGTACAAAATGACCCATGCTCAATATTTAACGTACGATTTTGAAATTCGTACACAAGAAAACAAATCATGTACTCTTTCCAATGAAATTGGTCTCACTTCATTTGTATTATCTATGAACAAGTTATGATGATTTTACCTGGAACACCTGTTTATGACTAGCTTCAGAACTAGTAAAAAACCCTATCTTCGACATAGTGTATCTCCAAAATTATAGCGAATAAAGAGATGAAATTTTTACCACCGGTACCTAGATATCTATTCTCAATAACCTCCGAATTTCACCATCTGAATGATTCTATAAACAAATCTATAGCTAAAATGGTAAGATGACCTGTAAATAACATACCTTAGAACACATCACCAATAGACTTCATCCTCCCTAGAAATTCATCCTTCTTTACTTCAGATTTCCTCTGAAATTCAACTTATACCTCCTTGTTCATTAAAAAACTTGTGTATGTAAAATGAATGTATAATGATATGTATTTATACCCTTTATGTCACTTCCTTTTAACATTAGGGATGACATGTAGTTTCTGCTTCAATTTACATTGTCATCTTCAAAAATTCATTTCTCCTCAATCGTGAGGATCCACGTGACATGCCATATACCACCGGAAGTGAAATGACTTATATTATCCATCCATGGGTGTTGTATATACATGTGCAATTTCCTTCATGTATATCTACTTCGATCAACTGTGGGGTCCAAAAGCTAATGGATAGGGTTGACATCAATGACAACAACCAATCTTCCAACAACAAGTTCTTAAAGTTTCATCATGAAACTTTATCCCTAGACGGAGCCAATGTTAGTCCTTAACCTTKTTTTGACTAATTAGGTGTCCTTAATCCATGTTCTATCCATTTTTCATGATTCTTTGTTAAAAATTGTTTTTCCCCTTCTTGGCTTGAAAGCTTATTTTTATTCTTTTATGCACATTTTAAATGTTTTTAAGTTTTTAAAGATTAAGATGTGATATAAAAGGATTTTTGCCACATCACTTGTCCTTTCCTTTGTTTGAATTTTCAAATTTATCAAATTCGAAAGAGTGCTACAAGAATAACATTGTTCTTGCAGCGACAGGAGTAATGATAGTTCTGCATGTGCCACCTTATTGAGATTGTGTTTTAACACTCGAAATAGTTTCTATAGGATCTACATATTTCAATATGATCTATTTTAGGTTGTAATTCTCATGATGAAAACTAATTCAGAAGATCGGGTTGTACTCACCACCTTGACATCAAATCCACATGCCTGATTATTATTCCATATGAATGAAATCATAATCTGCATATTTTTAGTATGTCTATCATTCTACACATGCTTCAAAGGTACATAGATAACTCTCAGACTTCAACAACCCTTGAAAGTTGGTGATCAAACCCTCGACGTTCTCATAATTGTTTTGCAGGATTGTATCTGTGTCATGGTGCCCAAAAAGACTAGTCAGATAACCAGGTTGGAACCAGAAGGGACAAAATTGCTTGAATATTTTTCTCAGATGGCACAAAATTTTAAAGACACAGGCTAGTTTGACTTTTTCTCAATGTTTCAGGGTCATGACGAGCAGATTTCTATGAAATTTGCACATTGTTTCAATGTTTTTGAATCTGTGGTTGGTAAACTCCTCGTGCACATGACAGAGAATTCCATAGATAAATCTTGCAAATTACGAGTATATGGGGAAATATGGTGGAAGAAGGAAAACTTAGTTGTGGACTTTGTAAACCAGTTCTTAATTCAAGAAAATAAAAACCTCAATTGGAGCCAATGCATTCCACATAGATGGGTGAGGAAAGAATGGCATATTGCTCTGTTGATCATTAACTAGTACATTACATGTGAGGGAATATTTTATTTGGTTAATATTTATCATATTAGACTATGAAATCATGTCAATGGTGACTACCCTCTTAACCTACCTTATTTATTATTAAAAAGACTATCTAAGATGTCTAAGAGGATACATTCACATCTTGCAACAACAAGGAATAGTCTTTTTCATCAAGGGTTGATCAAAACATTGGTAGTATTTTCCTTAAATGAAGTTCAAAGATCTTGGGACTAGTTGATTTAGTCATTAAAACCTAATCCATAGGAAACTAATTCTAAAACTGTCAAGGAGAAGAAACTTGGAAAAGGTAAAAAGAACTCTCAAGCCACTGAGGTTTTGCTGAAAGAAAAATCCCTTGTAGGTAGGATAACTCGTGTTGGAAAGAGAAAGTTACAAACACAACAATCCATTGGTGATTTTCCTATGGGTAAACTTAATGAGAAAGTCACTACCATTCGAGGTAAGAAACTTAAAATTTATGAAGAGAATGATATCCATTTTGATCCAGATATTAAAAAGGAACCCGATGAAACCAAAGATTACACCACAGGCCCAGTTCAAATTCCATCTAAATAGAATAAACAACCTACAGGAAAAAATACTGCAAAAGGTAAGAAACAAAGTAAGAAGAAGACACTTGTATCTAAATACCCTAGAAGAAATTATACCAGGGCTGCAAACAAATTCAGGCTGAATTCAAAGGCTATGTTTCATCCTTCTATCAAGAAGGAAAACCTTATTATCATAGAAGAGAATTCTAAAGATACTAAGAACGAGATCAAAAAACATACCTTGACATATTTTTCACACAGGTCACAGGAGGAATCTGAAGAACAGAGAAAAAAACGTGAAAATGGAAAACAAATTGCATAGTATTCAAGGATACATGTAACCTTGGTAACTACAAAGTCACATTCAGTCACTAAATCTACATTCAAAGGCATAGATGCAATTTATGATGGGAAAAATGAACTTTTTCCAGAAACAGACCAGCTGCAAGATCTTCCAAAAACCAAAGACTTAGAAAGCTATGAAGAAGAGGATATTAGCATTGGGCTATCCTAAAAGTATGAAATTAAACTAAGGAAACCCCAAGCTTCCATAGATTTGAACTTACCTACCCCAGTAGAAGAATATCCAGAATTCAAGGTGGAAGCAAGGAAAGAAAAGGATAGAGTAAAAGAGTTGCAGGGTATTATTAAGAAATTGAAGAAAGAAAAGTCGTTTGTTGAGCAATGGAATGCTAAACAACAGGAAAAGATATAATATTTCAAAAGGAAGAGGAAAGATCAAAAGGCATTGCTAAAGGAGGTGAGAGAATCCAATATAAGGTTATATTGGCTTAATGTGGTTCTAACAACTTAGCTCAAACAGAGGGACACTAGAGATTCTGCAGTTATCATACCATGACAATCTAAGGAAAATCTGCCTCGGTTTTGATTACTCAATTATTTTACCAAGATAGTAAAGATGAGCATTTTTTTTCTTAGTACATCATTCGAATGGAAATTTTTGGTAGCTTAGATGAACCATAACAGCAAGTTAGTATTCCTCTTTTTGTGGGATTCGCAAATCTTTATCAAGCTATCACCTAATCTATATTCAGATTGGTTGTTGAGCCTACTACACTATAGGCATTAGAAGTTCTTGTATGAGCTTTTATCTCCTAAGAAATAGTCAATTAATATGACCCTATTGTAAAACTGTAAACTAAAAAATAGGATCTACAGTAGTAATTTGTGTGCTTGAAAAAGTCAATGAAAAGACTCTATGAGGGTCGATGAGTTGGGGAATTCAAGGGCTATTTTTGTAAAGACTCCACTATAAGACAAAGACAATATTTTCATATTGGCACTAAATGGAAAAGGAATTTTGATGGACAGATCTTCTTTTCATATTATTATCTGTTTCTTTTCTTACATGAATGCATTTGTTCTGTTGCAAAGCATGTGATTTCTTGATTGTGAGTGACACGGTGAAAAATTTATTGTTTTTGTTCATAATTAAGACTATTTTCAAGTACATGTTCTTGTTTCTTAATGATATTTTGGAATGATAAATCCATGTGTGAGTCGGCTAATTAGATACGCATATATCTCCCTTTCTTTATTTACCTCAACATTTGATCTGTTAAAGTGTATGTCATTTGCTACGACAATGGGATGTTCATTTTATTTTACATTAAGCTATATATTTTATTGAATCCTTGAGCCAACTTTCAACCAATTTCTAAAACCTATTCAAAAAACCCTTTATCAAATACCATTGAAATAACTTGATTATGCCCTACATTTCCCTCTCATAGTAAAGTGCAACTTTAGGGACTAACATATTTTGCTTCATTGTTGGGGATGAAGGAACGAAGATATATTCCCTGGGAGAATGATAAAGATCAAATCTAAATCTTGATGGTGGACAAGAACTTGGACATTTACATGAGACTGTGTATTTTTCACCTGGAGATTCCTCTGTAGTAATTCTAGCTCCTAAAAGAGAAGGTAAAGGACTTAAAACTCCTCCAACTTCATCATCATCCACAAAGAAACAAGTGACTATAAAAAATCAAGATCCTAAGCTTGTTTTAGTAGTGTCTAATTCTGAAAATTTAAGGAGAAAATCTAAAAATACTTCTGGATAGTCCTCTTTTTGAAAAGAAAAATTTTCTTCTACAAGTACTCAAGGACAGTCTTCTAAAATTGTTAATATCCTTCCAATTTAAGAAAGTGTTCTCGAAAGTGAAATAAATCCTATTTTTGAACCTTAAGTTGTATCATTTCCTTCAACTATATCAGAATTGAATTTAGTCCAATGGAAATTATTTGTTGAGCTCATTGAAGAAGAAGAACCAAATACCTTATCTATAGTTGAAGCTTTGAAAGATTTTCCCAAAGATATTAAAAGTGAACCAGATACACTCTCATCATCACCCCAATCCAGTTCTTCTGAAGAGGTTAAACCACATTATTATTCCTTTGAAAATCCTCTGTTTCTGGAACCTTCAACCTACTTTGGTTTAGAAAATAAACTTTTGATTTCATTAGTTTAAGATAAAAAAATTATATCAGATCAACTAAATTGTTCCACCCAAGGAACTGTTTCTCTTTCTACATCACCAATTCTACATGTTCCTACAGTTCAAGCCCCCATTGCAATAAATATGGATGTAAATAGGATGGATGCAATTGTTGCATCCAAATATGCACCATTAAATTTATCACAAGTCCTGTATGCCTTCCCACCTAATGATTATATGAATTATTTTCCAAGATTCAATGGAGAGGGGGAAGTAACTGCTGAAGAGCACTTAAACTCTTTCTGCAGTTTTGCAAATATTTTAATGTGGAGAATGCATATGTTTGGATGAGAATTTTTTTCCATAGATTCGATGGAGAGGAAAGGAAATGGTTTAGAATCATACCTCCTAATTAAATTTTTGATATTGATGCACTAGATGATACCTTTTTTAGACACTGGGGAGATAAGAAAGAGTACTTGTATTATATCACAGAGTTTGGTGCTTTTAAATGAAAACAAGGAGAATCTATATCTGATTTTACCAAAACATTTAAAAAAATGTATAGTAAAATTCCAAATAAAATCAAACCCAAAGAAACATCAACAAAATTACTTTTGTCAATGCCTCTGATACTGATTTTTCTCTGTTGTTGAGAGAAAGAAGGTCTGTTAATCTGAGTTTGATGCAGGAAGAAACCATTTAAGTAGAATATAATATACTGGAAATAGAGAAATTGAAGTTTCGGGGTGACAGAGCCAGGAAAAAGCAGAGAGAAGAACTCCCTTCTTCTTCTCATACAACATCTGATTCTAAGATGGATGAAATGGCCAAACTATTGAAAACCTTGACATCTAAAATGGCCAGGCTGAATATGGAAATAAAAAATCCTAGGAGGCCTACACAGGAAGGAGTATACAGAAATCCCAACCAGTTTTGAAGGCCTAACAATGTTCCTCAAATATTTCTTAGATAAAGGAGAAATCAAGAAGATTAGAAAGTTTTGCCTCCTTTTCAAAATAATGCAGTGGAAGAAGTTGAAGAAATTGATTACACTGAGGAAGATTCTACAGTTCATTTAAATGATACAGAATTACCTCCCACTTATTTGACACAACAATATTATTAGGATTCTCTTATAATAAGTCAGTTTGAGGAAGATAATGCTGAAGAAATTATCCAGAAATAACCTAAAAGGAAAAAGTATGATCTTAGGCCCATATCAAATACATCAAAGGTGGATATACTTGTTCAAACCAAAAACTAATGCTCTAGTTAAATCAAGGGTGAATAAATAAGGTTCATGGATTAAAACTGATCAAAAACAAAAGAAACCTATTAAGGTTAGCACTACAGAGATGAAGGAAACTGAGAATCCTGCTTCTTCTTTCAGTTTGGAAAATGAAATTAATAAAATCAAAATCCCCATGCCTCTGGTCGAATTGATGAAAACAAATCCTTTTAGAAAATAATTTCTCAAAGCATTGTAGTCTCCTTCTCATGTTACTTTTTTAGATACCATAAATATTGAATATGAAAACCCATCCATAACCATTAGACCTCATATTGAAGATAGGTCTTATGCTTCTCCTCCTTTCTACATATCTTTGAACATTCATGACAAAATATTGCATAATTGTTTAATGGATTCAGAAGCTTCACACAATGTCATGCCAATGGTATTAATGGATGAATTAGGTTTAGGAGCTTCATACCTCCTAAATTTTAAATTATCCTGTCAATATCATGGGCTAAGGAAGTAGGAAGCACACTACAAATGGACCTCAATTATGCTACCATACTTGTAATTGGTGGAGAGCATCGAAGAATGTACATGGAAGTGAGGTTGGCTTACCTAGTAATTTATCATGAAAATGTTAGTAATAATCCTCTATATGTTGTTGAAGATGAACTTGGTTCTTCTATTTTTCACATTGGTGACCAGATAACTGAAACAATTGTCATGAAAAGCATACCTATAGTTGAAGAAAATGCAGAAAACCTACTTTGGAAAATGTTTTTTGATGGGGCTTGTTCAAAACAAGGCTCTAGTGCTGGGATTGTTTTTATTTCTCCTACCAAAGAAGTTATTACTCTATCATATAAACTATAATTTGATACAACAAACAATATTAGTGAATATGAAGCTCTTTTTCTAGGATTGAAAGCTGCTAAAAATATGGGCATAGATAAAATTTATGTTTTTGGAGATTCAAAGCTTATCATCCATCAAATCAAAAACATTTATCAAACCTAACAATAAAGGTTAAATAAGTATAGAAATGAAGTGTGGGACTTTGTTGATAATTTATTTTTTTCCTTCAGCATCACTTTTGTACACAGAAATTTGAATCAACAGGAAGATTCTTTAGCACTTGTAGCTAGTAATTTCAGAACTCCAATTTTTCCCAATTTAAGATTTGAGATTGAGGTAAGACACAGACCCTCTATACCATATAACATAAAAAATTGGAAAGTACTTAAATATGATCAGGAAATTAAAAGTTTTTTGGATACCATTGATGAATTTTATAATATCTCAATAGATCAGGATAATGAAAATGATGATGTGGAAGTTCATGTTTACAAATATCCTTCAAGACAATATTGTTGGTCATAAAATTATTGAGTTAAAAACAAATCATTTGCCAAACGGCCTAGTTCCACTTGAGAGCTTATTTGACCATAATGATGTTTCAAAAAAGTATTTTATTCAAACAAAGGAGCCTGAAGTGGTAGATTGTGATATCAATCTAGATTCAAATCCTAGAATTGTGAAATTATCCAGAGAATTGCCAAAAAAACAGAGACGGGTATGTCAATTTGATGAAACTGTTTTGAGATGTTTTTTCCTGGTCTTATGAAGACCTTAAGGTTTTTTATACAGATATTATGCAGCATAAGATTTCTTTAAATCCCAGATCCAAACCTTTTAATGAGAAATCTAGACAATTCAATCCATTATTGCTACCTATAGATGAAAAAAACTGAAAAGGTTGTTGGATGCTAAAATTATAGTACCAGTGAGATGCTCAGAATGTGTAGCTAATTTAGTACCTTTCAGGAAAAATAATGGAGAGATAAGGCTTTGTGTAGACTTCCAAAATATGAACAGATGTTCTCTAAAGGACAATTATCCATTACCTAAAATGGATCATATTATACAAAGAGTAGTAGGGGAAAAGATAATTTCTATGCTTGATGGTTGTTCAGGGTATAATCAGATATCAGTGATGGAAGAAGATAAGAAGAAGCCAAATTTCTCCACTCCTTGGGGCACTTTCATGTATGAAAAAACACGTTTTGGATTAATGAATGCAGGAGCAACATTTCAGAGAGATATGGATATTGCATTTGTTGGTGAGAAAGACATATTTATGGTTATTTATCTTGATGATATTAATTTTCTCTCAACATATGATGATGAACACTTGCAACATTTGAAGCAGACATTTGAAAAATGCAGGAGGTATGATATATCAATAAATCCTAAAAAATCTGATTTTTCCATGGAAGAAGGAAAATGTTTAGGACATATTGTTTCACTAGAAGGAATCAAGATACATCTTAAAAGGGTAAAGGCCGTTCAAAAGATAGAAATTCCAAGGAAGAAGAAGTCTATCCAATATTTCATTGGTAAAATCAATTTCTTAAGAAGATTTATACCAAATTTTGTAGAAATCATCAAGTATATTACTGATATGTTGAAAAAAGATGCAGAAATAAAATGGATACCAAAAGAAAAGGAATCATTTGAAAAAAATAAGCAGGCTTTAATCAACGCATTTTCCCTCATCAACCCTAATTTCTCTAAGGATGTTTTGATTTTTTCATTTGCCTCTGAAGACACTATAGTTGTTGTTCTCTTATAAAGAAATGACCAGGGGTATGAACAACCTATCTTTTTATTCAAAGACTCTCAGGGATTCTTGAGGGGAATAATAGTGCGCAACAGAAGTGTTGGCAGGCATCACCATCACTCTCCAAGGAATTTAAATAGGAGAGCATGAAACATTGTAATTCCATCTCATGTTAGGAAGCAAAAGAATAAGTCTAGAGTTGATGATATACAAGGGGAAATGAATAAAATCAAGCCTCTTACTTTGATGGTGAACATAAGAAGGATAGGGATGTAGAGACATGGTTGTTGAATATGAGAAACTATTTTCCATTGCATAATTACTCTTCACATGCAGAAGGTAGAGTTGATATTTATTAGCTCAAAGGAAAATCATTAATGTGGTGGGACCAATATTTGTAGGTGCAACACATTGATGAGAATAAGGTGACTTGGAGAGAATTAAAGATGTATTTTCAAAGGAAATACTTGACTAAGAGATACTATGATAAGAAAATGGAGGAATTCTTTGAATTCAATATTGGGAGTATGACCGTAGATGAGTATGAAAGGAGGTTTTTAGAGTTTCTAAAATATGTTTCATTCATCAAGGATGAACGAGTTAAGATTCATATAGATTTGAGTGGTATTCCATCATTTATCAGTGACATGATACAATATGATGATCACAAAACTTTGGAGGAAACTATAAGAAGGGATATATGTATTTATGATCAACATAAAGGGAAAACAACTTACCAAAAATCCTGGGAAGACAAGAAGAAAATAAATATAGAATAGAGGAAGAAGGGAACTAAGATACCAATCTTCATAAATAGCTACCAGGAACAACCAACTTCTAAAGAATATAGAATGATAGAGACATTGGGACAAAATCCAAAGAAACCACCTATTCATTGTTGGGGTTGTAAGGGAAATCATATGTACATACACTGCCCTCACAAAAGTGAAAGAGTGAGGATTGTTCACACTGTACAACAAGATGAAACAGTGGACATGGGAAGAAGTTTACCTAATATTTATGCAACACTAGAAAACAAGAAAGTTGAGTTTTAGTCACATATGATTTAAGTGGAATGTAATATCAATAACCATCCCATTGTTATTTTAATTGATTCACGAGCTCTTCATAGTTATCTAGATCCTAAGTTGGCGGAGAGATTTCATTTGCCAAGAAGCAAGCTTCAAAAACCTTGGATGGTGAAGCTAGCTACAAGAGATGGAAGAAAACTTAATGAGATGGTTAAGGCATGTCCAATGAACATGAATGGAATGAACACCAACACAGAGTTGAAAATCATACCTTTAGGTTCCTATGAATGCATAATTGGTATGGATTGGTTGGACCAACATAAATATGTCCTAGATTGTTATAATAAGGCATTTACTTTCTTGGATGAGGAAGGAAACTTAAGGATAGTACAAGGAATTCCGAGAGAATTAACTATCAGGGAAATTTCAGCCTTGCAACTGAAGAAAAGTTATAGAAAGGGCTGTCAAATATTTTCTATGCAAATGGAAGAGACACCTAAAGATACAATGCCAAATATTGAATATTATGTAGTCCTGAAAGAGTTTGAAGATGTGTTTAAGGAAATATCAATACTAGCACCTAACAAAGATATTGAATTCTCCATAAATATAATGTCTAGAGCAAGTCTAGTATCTAAGACTCCTTGCGGGATGAGTACACCTGAACTAAAGGAATTGCAAATGCAACTTGAAGATAATATGAAGAAGGGGTATATACACCAAAGTGTGTCACCTTGGGTTTCCCCAATATTATTTGTAAATAAAAAGGATGGAACTTTGAGACTTTGCATATACTTTAGGAAGCTAAACAAGGTAATTGTGAAGAACATGTATCCTTTTCCCAAGATAGATGACCTCTTTGATCAGCTGAAAGATGCAAAAATATTCTACAAGATTAATCTCAGGTTAGTCTATCATCAGATACAAATTAAATAAGAATACATCAGCAAGACTTATTTTAGAACAAGGTATGGTCATTATGAATTTACCGTGGTGTTATTTGCGTTAAATAATGCACTAGTTGTCTTCATGTGTTTCATGAATGGTATATTCAGGAATTAACTGGACAAGTCTTCCATTAGTTTTTTGGATGACATTATGATATATTCTAAGTTTGAAGAATAACATGAACAACACTTGAGAATGGTGTTACATGTATTGAGGGAGCATCAGTTGTATTCCAAACTGATCAAGTCCTCATTTTACCAAAAGAAAATTTAGTATTTGGGACATGTCATTTCAAAGGAAGGAATATAAGTGGACCCAAAAAAGATAAAGGACATTGAGAGGTGGCCAACTGTTACACATAAAATTTCCACACCTAGGTACCTCACCCTAAGTTTCACAAGTGTCGTAAAAGTGTCATATGCACCTTGCTAAGTGCCACATAGACCTCGACACCATGAAATAACATATGTCACAATCCCTAGTCAATGTGGAGGAGAAATATATTATATGAAGGTAAAAATACTATGTGAACATGAATTAATTATTAATATTCATGAGAAGGAAATTAATTTAGTGTGAAAATCCACCTCAAATTTGGTTTCCTATTTTTTAGGGGAGGTTGAGGATCTCATATATGGTTGAAATATTTCTTCCTTGAAATCCTTGAGAGATATTTCCTCCCTAAAATCCTTAAGAGATGTTTTCTCCCTAAATATCTTGGAGATCCCATTTTAGTGGATTTGATGAGTGGTCCTCTCCATGGTGGTTAAGCCTCCAAATCCTATATAATGAGGGATTTTCCATGGAGAAGAAAAGAAATATTTGAGGTATCAAACATATGATATTGTGAGGAATATTTTGGATATCAAACTTATGATCTGGGGAGAATCGTACAAGGGATGGACAAGGAGAACTTGGAGAGGCTGCTCCAATTGCATCTACAGATTGTAAGTGTATTTTTAATGTTATCATTAATATATGCTTGGCCTATTTCCTTATAGTTTATTCAAATTGACATATTATTTTCTATTGTAGTTGAATTTTTTTAATCTAGTATGCTAGAGTAGGAGTTTCCTTGTGTCTCTTTGCTTTCCATGGTTTGAAGGTATCAAGTTATGCGAACGAGTTTGGAGATCAACCTCAAATTGGAGCAGCGAGGAAAAAACTAGAAATAGGTGAATTACACCCTTTCTCCCTCTATCTCTTTTCATCTAGTTAATAAAATATCAAAGGTATGTTAGTGTCCATTTGCATCTTTCTGTATCAGTATTAGGGGTCTAGAATCCTGTCCACAGGGGGATTTTTCTGTAACAGAAATTGGCGACTCCACTAGGGATCAAAGATTTTGGTTTATTTACTTGGTTTGTCTCTGCATTTTGCCTACTTTATATCATTTTTATTGTTTGTTCCTTATCTATTTCCTTTCTCGCCTATTCATTGACAATTTCACAAAATTATGGGAATTCTGGGTGAAAATTTCTCATTTTTAAACCTCTTTTTTGAGTTTCTGGGAAGGGTAGCACTCTCCTGGAGTGTATATCCGATATTTTATTTGTAATCAATGCTCCCTATAGTGTATATCATAGTGATACAATGCTCTGTACCCTTCAAAACAGGAGCATTGATCCCCTTTTTTTGGTGATTTCTTCCCTTTTCTCCTTAGCTTTTCTCAGCCCTTTGTTGGAGCTATTTGGCCCAGAGTCTGTACTTTATATTGTGGATTTGTTTGGGTTTTTTTTTATTTTGAAGAAAATTTCTATTTATTTAAGTGTATATTTGAAAAAAAAAAATTAATTTCTTTCTTTGCATTAGATTGGGGGCATCTTTGCATTTGAAGTAGCGAAATTGCATGGTTTTTTGCATTTTTTGGTCTTGAATTCTTAAAAAAACTCCCCCTTATGGGGGGTGCATGAATCATGTATTGGTGTATAGTATCCTTGGCTCATTTCTTGAGGATCTTGATATCGATGAGTTTAATAAAATTTTGGGACATTGTGCATATGGGAATGATAAACGTTTTCTGCTTCTCGTAATATCGATTTCATCGTAGTGAAATATTTGCATTGTTTAGAGTTCGTAAAAACATAATTTAGTGCACACCACTTTCCTATTGAGTAACAACAACTTAATTAAATTTACGTGTTAATTAAAATCTACCTAGAAACTTTTATTTCTAGGTCTGTTTGAAACCTACATTAGATTAGTTGTAGGGCTTTGGAATAGGTATGAAAGATAACTTTCCAAATCTCTAAACAAACATAGAATCTTGAGTTAGGGAGTGATGAAATCCATTTACTACATTTTGTCCTAGGAAGTCCTTCTCACATAAGGGTCAATCACGAGGTCGCATTAAGACCAACAAAGTTACTAACCCTACTTTGTTGGTCTTGGTGTAGTGGTTGCGTGTATTATTGGGGGTCACTTGAGAAAACAACCCTGTGTGGGCCTTCTTAATTTGATTTCAGGATCAGTTACCCTGCCCATGTGCATATATCAGAATTTCGATTATTTCCCAAAGCATCATTTTTGTATTTGGTAACCATAGTGGCCTTTCTTTAGGGTCAATACATGAGGTGACGACGAAGGGGAAAGTCTTTGATGTACCTAGAATCGATGTTGGGAAAACTCACTCAGGATCCTTGGAGGGTAAATACATGTTTATTGTCTACAATATTGCACCAAGGTGTAAGTCCATTAAGCAGTTCTTCAATGTAATGTTTCCACCCGCTTTATCTCAGCCCCTTCTTACATTTTTCCTGTGACGTTGGATTTCATCACCAACTAGTGCATTCATTGTGAGAAGGTTTTTTTTTCTTGCTTGCTTCCTAGATTTTTAGCGTTTCTTGTTTGTTTTCCCTAGAAGACTCTAGGTTGGATCTATGTTTAATGACTTCAGTTCCCAAAATTACCAATGAAGCAACCCCTGATCTAGGGGAACCTTTTGTTTTTTCTTCTCACATAAACGTTTTTTCTCCTTACATAGCTACTTTGAGCCTTCGAGGTCTCATAATTGGGTTATCGGTATGGTTGTTTTCCACTTCGGTAATCCTGAATGCAGCAAGTTCTTTGGTTGTAATAACTTCCCCCAAAGAACATAAACCTCATGTTGATCCTTTACCTTCTTCACCAATAAGATATTCTTCTCCTTCTTCACTTGCAAGGTCTTCTTCCATTTCATATTCTTCACCGAGTGAAATCTTTGAAGCTAGTAACTCGGTGAATAAGAAGAAGAAGGAAAAGAATATTAAGAAGAAGAAAAATAAGAAAGGGTCCAAACTTCCAACCACTTCCAAACATATTGGAGAACAACCAATTATTGTTAATTGTTCTGGGAGTTTTATGATGCCAAGATCACCCAAACAACCCATAATCCCAAGTACCCTTGTAGGATTTGTAAGAGTAACCACTTTCTGAGGAATTTCTCTGGTCTCCCCAAGGTCATAGAAATGTGGTCTTCCACATCATCAGCCCCTATGGGACATGTTGGTGACACCCCGTCAGCTAGTGACACTAAGTTTGGTAAGAAGAAGAGAACTGTAAAATTTCCTTGCTTGTTATGCGAAGGTGATAACTACTCTCACCTTTTCCCTTGTATGAATGAGGCTTCTTATCTTTTAGAAAAACATCAACTTCCAATTGGTTATCATAATATTTCTTCCAACCCATCATTAGTTGATGGATTAGTCAATCTGGTTCCATCCCCATTCAATCTGGTTGATCAAGTGGTCAATCTGGTTTCATCCTCGGTTGAACCACTAAACCAAGTGGTCGATCCAATTATGTCATTGATCGATCCCACTCCTCCTCTTAAGAGTGCTAAAGTGGTCGATCCAATTCTTTCATAGATTGATCCCACTCCTCCCTTGAGGAGTGCCAAATTTGTTGATCTAGTTTCATCATTGATCGATCCCACTCCTCCCTTGAGGAGTTACAAAGTGGTCGATCCAGTTCTATCATTGATCAATCACACTCCTCCTCTAAAGAGTTCCAAATTAGTCAATCTAGTTCCACCATCAGTTGATCCCACTCCTCCCTTAAAGAGTGCAACCAAAGTGGTCGATCCAATTCTTTCATCGATCGATCCCATTCCTCATTAAAAGAGTGAGTATGTCACTCATGTATACCTTGTGAATACTGATTCACCCAGACAAGGGGGCATTTTGCCTGTCCTGATGGAACCCCCTTCAAGAAATAAGATGATTTCTATTAATTGGAATCATTTGACAAAAAAATTTCTTCCCTCTTACATGCCTTTACAAATCACCATACAGGTTTGTGATAGGAATGTTCCTAACACTGTAATAGATGAAGGTGCTTATGTTAGCATCTTATCTACAAATGCTTGGAAAGATTTTTGTTCCCCATAGCTCGCACCTGTGACTCATAATCTGTTGACCTTTGATAGAATATTTAGTCAACCTTTAGGGATCCTTCCTCAGTTTCTAGTTACTTTGGGAGGAAAAATGGTCTACATTGATGTGATGGTAGTTCATGACCCCTTGGACTTTAACCTACTCCTTTGGAGAGATTATCTCTACATTATGAGATCTTTTTTGTCCACTCTTTTTCGAGTGATGTGTTTACCTCACAATGAAAACATAGTAACGATATAATATCGTTCATGCATTGAACCTCATATGATGGTAAACAATACACTTTCCTTGAATGATGCATACATTCCAGCGATGTCTGCCCCACTGCAGGTCATTTATGTAACAACCTGCCCCATGCCTTCAACCCTTGATGATATGGAATCTCTCCCTTCTCTTGAATTAGATTCGATAGTTCACATGGTTATCTCTTTGATAGGTCTATTAGAGTCATATATCCCTATTAGTGTCCTATAATGATAGGAGATTTGATGATTCAAATATTATTTGTGGGTTTCATGATGAAGTTCCTAGCTTGATGGTCTTGTTATCTCTTGAAATAATTTTTCCAATTTATTGTCATTAGGTGATAGGATGGTCACTAGATGAAATATTTTTTGTTATTTTTGAGTTAAGTGTCCTTAAGATGAGTTTCAGGCTTGTCTTTTCAAGAAGTGATGAGTTTGTACTTTTATTAGAAAAATCCAAAATTTCACTTTCGGTAGCTAAGGGCCAATTTTCAAAGCATTCTAAGTTGCCAAAAGATGTCACTTTCACTAGCTAAAATGCCATGTGCGAGGTGCTCTAAGCTACCGAAATGTAGAATTTTTCCAACAGTTGGCCTTTCCCATTGGACTCTCAATCCTTCAATAGTACACATGCCATCATCATCTTAAGTGCTATGGAAATTGACTGGAATCGGATCATGACACGATCTGGGCAAGTGATGTATGTCTGGTATGATTATTTAGTGAGATATATTAAAACCTAATATATTAGATCTGAGTTCTCTGCTACCAAATAAGATCACCATAAACTCACATCATTCATTTTTACCTAATCTATCATGTGGTTATATGTCCTGGTCGAATGATGCAATCAACATTATGATTTGAGTTCCGTTCTCTATTAAAGGTTTATGCTAAAATATTGTCATTCAAATCCTTTGCCCATATCAAGAATTCTTCCTCTTCTCGAGCTTCAATTCCCCCTCTATCAGTGCTATTGTGTCTCCCCAAGACTGATTTTATTGTATTGCAGGTGTTGACGATTGTTTTTTCCAATGAAGAAGGCAGGGGCTATGATCAAGAAAGAGCTTAATGATATAACATATCTAGAATCTCACCCTGATATTTGCCAGATGTTCAGAGATGTTGGTTGCTATAGGTACTGTGAAAAACTACAAGGTTTTCACCAAGGAGTGGCTGAGGCATTTGCATTAACCTTTGATGGAGCTAAGGCCAAAGTGGGAACAATTGAGTTACAAGTTAATGAAGTCATTGTTGCAACAACAACATAGATACCTAGGACTGGTGAAAGATGGTTTAAATCAACCATTACTAAATACATCGAGTTCAGGTCTTATCTCAAGCCTGAACATAAATGTATTATTTGGAAAAAAGATATCCCTAGATCCTACTTGGAGGAAAAGTAGCAACACTTTATCAAAGCAATCTAGGTATATATTACATATGAAGGCAGATATGGTAGAGTAATTTTCTACCATTTCAAGCTCATGAACCATTTCAAAGGTAGATGTCCTTTGAATCTGCCCTTCTACCTTCAAAGAAGTTTGACAAAAATGACACACCAAGTCTAGGCCAAACCTAGCAAGGTGCAGGGTAGGCTTTGCCATCATAGCCTTATTAAACTCATAGTGCTTGAAGAATTGCAGAGGAGGGATAAGAATTGGGAGCATCTTCTTTTCTGGGGTGAATTTGAACCAGAACCCCAATCTAAGGACAAAAATAAGACTTCATCCACTAAATCTTCAACACCACAGAGTAGTAAAAGGAAAAGAAGAGCCATTTCCCCAGTAATTGCAAAGGAAACAACCTCTTTTTCTAATTCCAAGAGAGCCAAAAATATGCTTGATTTCAGCCAAGCTACAGAAGGGAAAACTAGGGCCTCTAGTAAAAAAGTCTTGAATCTACCTTATACAGATTCAGAGGAGGAGGTAGAGTTTATGGAAGAAGAGATGCCTAAGAAAGCATCTCCTAAAGAAACAACACTTGAAATCCAAAGTTCTGAGCATGAAGCCCCTGATTTTCAAACTCCTGAAGAAGCATCTTTCTCACCTGAAGCTCAAGATCTGGAGGTCCATGAAACATCAATAAGAAAACACAGTAAGTCAGCATCAAAGAAGATCAAAAATCTTGAGGAAGAATTCATGGAGCTGAAGTTGCTGGAAAAGGTGGTCAAATCCCAAAATGAGACCATCACGAGGACATCATCAGAGGTAAGAGATGGTTTTCAAAGATTAGATAAAATGCATGTTAAATTGGAAAAGAAGAACAAAAGGTTGCTTAAAGAAAACAAGAAGTTGAAGAAGGTAGCTAGATGTTTGAAGGTGAAACTAAGTCTCAAATATGCAAAGCCTATAGCTCACCCAGGCCTGGAAAATCTAGCAGAGGCTGTAGAGAACTTGAATGATTAACCTTGAAGTTCGAGAGACTTAAGGAATTTCAATTTTGAAGTTTTGATGAAGATTTTCAAAGCCTGTGGCTTCGGCAACTTGCGTGGATTTCAAAAGGCATTGTTAGTTGTTGAAAGCTCTGCTTTTGGCAACTTACCCCCACGATTTTATGCTTCTAAGCCACCAAAAGTGCAGGTACTGGTAGACTACTCATTTTTTCTCAGATTGAAGATTTTTGTTTCCAGATCATGTGGGAATAGTTTTAAAGGAAAGATAAGAATTAAATGGATACAGATCATCATCCCTTTCCATTTTTTGAGGAAGATGATAAGGCAAGAAGACTAAGTGGCTTTTCTATTTTTGGCCAAAATTGCTCAGCGGTCAGGAATTCGAAAGTGTTCTATTATCTTATGAAGACTACTGAGGAGATCAAATATTGTTGAAGACTTGGTTGATAAGGGTTTGACCCTTAAATCAGGACTAGATCCTACACATCATATTATTTTGATGTTGTTTTATTTTTAGTATATCAGATCCAGTGTTAGAGGATTTTGAACTTGTTTGTAAAGGCTATAAAAACTATGACTTTAAGAAAGAAAGGGGTTCTACTTGGGGGAACCTAAGTGAAAATATGGCATGAAAATGTCATCACCTATTGTAAAAATGCTCAAAGGTTGTAAGTGACTGTAATGGATAATTACAAAGACTCTTTATTTCCAAATTCTTGTGTCATTTTTCTGTGGTGAAGTTTTCTTGATGTAAACTGTCATTCTCTTGTTTCTCATATTGCTTTTATTTTCTCATTGCTTATAATAAGATTATTCTTAGGATTTGTCTTGGACACCCTGATC
>JASDQU011401497.1:0-27770 GCA_032191745.1 Picea mariana | reverse complement strand
TCCTGATTTAAGGGTCAAACCCTTATCAACCAAGTCTTCAACAATATTTGATCACCTCAGTAGTCTTCATAAGACAATAGAAAACTTTTGAATTCCTAACAGCTGAGCAATTTTGGCCAAAAATAGAAAATCCATTTAGTCTTCTTGCCTTATCATCTGCCTCCAAAACTGGAAAAGGATGATGATCTGTATCCCTTTAATTCTTATCTTTCCTTTAAAACTATTCCCACATGATCTGGAAACAAAAATCTTCAATCTGAGAAAAAATGAGTATTCTACTAGTTCCTGCACTTTTGGTGGCTTAGAAGCATAAAATCATGGGGGTAAGCTGCAGAAAGCAGAGCTTTCGACATCTAACAATGCCTTTTGAAATCCACGCAAGCTGCTGAAGCCGCAGGCTTTGAAAATATTCATCAAAACTTCAAAATTGAAATTCCTTCAGTCTCTCGAACTTCAAGGTTAGTCATTCAAGTTCTCTACAGCTTCTGCTAGATTTTCCAGGCCTAGATGAGCTATAGGCTTTGCATCTTTGAGACTTAGTTTCACCTTCAAACATCTAGCTACCTTCTTCAACTTCTTGTTTTCTTTAAGCAACCTTTTGTTCTTCTTTTCCAATTTAACATGCATTTTATCTAATCTTTGAAAACATTCTCTTACCTATGATGATGTCCTCATGATGGTCTCATTTTGGGATTTGACCACCTTTTCCAGCAACTTCAGCTCCATGAATTCTTCCTCAATATTTTTGATCTTCTTTGATGCTGACTTACTGTGCTTTCTTATTGTTGTTTCAGGGACCTCCAGATCTTGAGCTTAAGGTGAGAAAGGTGCTTCTTCAGAAGTTTGAAAATCAGGGGCTTCATCCTCAGAACTTTGGATTCCAAGTGTTGTTTCTTTAGGAGATTCTTTCTTAGGCATCTCTTCTTCCATAAACTCTACCTCCTCCTCTGAATTTGTATAAGGTAGATTCAAGACATTTTTACCAGAGGCCCTAGTTTTCCCTTCTGTAGCTTGGCTAAAATCAAGCATATTTTTGGCTCTCTTGGACTTAGAAGAGGAGGTTGTCTCCTCTGCAATTACTGGGGAAATGGCTCTTATTTTCCTTTTACTACTCTGTGGTGTTGAAGATTTAGTAGATGAAGTCTTCATTTTGTCCTTAGGCTGGGGTTCTGGTTTAAATTCACCCCAGAAAAGAAGATGTTCCCGGTTCTTATCCCTCCTCTGCAATTCTTCAAGCACTATGAGTTTGATAAGGCTATGATGGCAAAGCCTACCCTGCACCTTGCTATGTTTGGCCTGGACTTGGTGTGTCATTTTTGTCAAACTTCTTTGAAGGTAGAAGGGTAGATTCAAAGGAAATCTACCTTTGAAATGGTAGAAAATTAATCTACCATATATGCCTTCACATGTAATATATACCTAGATTGTTTTGATAAAGTGTTGTCACTTTTCCTCCAAGTAGGATCTAGGGATATCTTTTTTCCAAATAATACATTTATGTTCAATCTTGAGATAAGACCTGAACTCGATGTATTTAGTAATGGTTGATTTAAACCATCTTTCACCAGTCCTAGGTATCTATGTTGTTGCTGCAACAATGAATTCATTAACCTATAATTCATTTGTTCCCACTTTGGCCTTAGCTCCATCAAAGGTTAATGCAAATGCCTCAGCCACTCCTTGGTGAAAAACTTGTAGTTTTTCACAGTACCAGTAGAAACCAACATCTCTAAACATCTGGCAAATATCAGGGTGAGATTCTAGATATGTCATATCATTAAGCTCTTTCTTGAGCAGAGCCCCTCCCTTCTTCATCGACAAAAACAATCGTCAACACCTGCAATACAATAAAATTAGGCTTGGGGAGACACAATGGTGCTGATAGAGGGGGAATTAAAGCTCGAGAAGAGGAAGAATTCCTAATATGGGGAAAGGATTTGAATGACAATATTTTAGCATAAACCTTTAATAGAGAACGAATCTCAAATCATAATGATAATTGCATCATTTGACTAGGACATATAACCACATGATAGATTAGGTAAAAATGAATGATCTGAGTTTATGGTGATCTTAGTTGGCAGTAGAGAACTCGGATCTAATATATTAGGTTTTAATATATCTCACTAAATAATCATACCAGACATACATCACTTGCCTAGATCGTATCATGATCCGATTCCAGTCAATTTCGGCAGCACTTAAGATGATGATGGCGTGTGTATTATCGACGGATTTAGACTCCAATGGGACATGCCAACCGTTGGAAAAATTATTCATTTCGGTAGCTTAGAGGGCCTCGCACATGGCGTTTTAGCTACTAAAAGTGACATCTTTTAGCAACATAGAATGCTTTGAAAAATGGCCCTTAGTTGCCGAAAGTGAAATTTTGGATTTTTCTAATAAAAGTACAGACTCATCACTTCTTGAAAAGACAAGTCTGAAACTCATCTTAAAGACACTTAACTCAAAAATAACAAAAAATATTTCATCTAGTGACCATCCTATCACCAAATGACAATAAATTGGAAAAATTATTTCAGGAGATAACAAGATCAGCAAGCTAGGAACTTCATCATGAAACCCACAAATAATATTTGAATCATCAAATCTCCTATCATTATAGGACACTAACAGGGATATATGACTCTAATAGCCCTATCAAAGAGATGACCATGTCAACTATCGGATCTAATTCAAGAGAAGGGAGAGATTCCATATCATCGAGGGTTGAAGGCATGGGGTGGGTTGTAAAATAAATGACCTGCGGTGGGGCAGACATCACTGGAATGTATGAATCATTCAAGGAAAGTGTATTGTTTACCATCATATGAGGTTCAATGCATGAACGGTATTCTATCATTACTATGTTTTCGTTGTGAGGTAATCACATCACTCGAAAAAGAGTGGACAAAAGAGATCTCATAATGTAGAGATAATCTCGCCAAATGAGCAGGTTAAAGTCCAAGGCATCGTGAACTACCATCAAATCAATGTAGACCATTTTTTCTCCCAAAGTAACTAGAAATTGAGGAAGGATGCCTAAAGGTTGACTAAATATTATGTCAAAGGTCAACAGATTATGAGTCACAGGTGCGAGATATGGGGAACCAAAATCTTTCCAAGCATTTGCAAATAATATGCTAACAGAAGCACCTTCATCTATTACAGTGTTAGGAACATTCCTATCACAAACCTACATGGTGATTTGTAAAGGCATGTAAGAGGGAAGACAAAGTTCTGTCAAATTATTCCAATTAATAGAAATCATCTTATTTCTTGAAGGGGGTTCCATCGGGATGGGTGAAATTCCCCATTGTCTGGGTGAATCAATATTCACAAGGTAGACATGAGTGACATCCTCACTCTTTTAATCAGGAGTGGGATCGACTGATGAGAGAATTGGATCAACCACTTTGGTTGCACTCTTTAAGAGAGGAGTGGGATCAACTGATGGTGGAACCAGATCGACTAATTTGGAACTCTTTAGAGGAGGAGTGGGATTGATCAATGATAGAACTGGATCGACCACTTTGTAACTCCTCAAGGGAGGAGTGGGATCCCAAGGCATCGTGAACTACCATCAAATCAATGTAGACCATTTTTTCTCCCAAAGTAACTAGAAATTGAGGANATGGCATAATTGGATTGACCACTTGGTTTAGTGGTTCAACCGAGGATGAAACCAGATTGACCACCTAATCAACCGGATTGAGCGGGGATGGAACTAGATTGACCAATCCATCAACTAATGATGGGTTGGAAGAAACATTATGATAACCAGTTGGAAGTTGATGTTTTTCTAAAATATAAGAAGCCTCATTCATACGAGGGAAAAGGTGAGAGTAGTGATCACCTTCCCATAACAAGCAAGGAAATTTTTTAGTTCTCTTCTTCTTACCAACCGTAGTGTCACTAGCTGGCGAGGTGTCACCAACATGTCCCATAGGGGCTGATGATGTGGAAGACCACATTTCTAAGACCTTGGGGAGACCAGGGAAATTCCTCAGAAAGTGGTTACTCTTACAAATCCTATAAGGGTACTTGGGATTATGGGTTGTTTGGGTGATCTTGGCATCATAAAACTCCCAGGACGATTAACAATAATTGGTTGTTCTCCAACATGTTTGGAAGTGGTTGGAAGTTTGGACTCTTTCTTATTTTTCTTCTTCTTAATATTCCTTTCCTTCTTCTTCTTATTCACCAAGTTACTAGCTTCAAAGCTTTCACTCGGTGAAGAATATGAAATGGAAGAAGACCTTGCAAGTGAAGAAGGAGAAGAATATGTTACTGGTGAAGAAGGTGAAGGATCAACATGAGGTTTATGTTCTTTGGGGGAAGTTATTACAACCAAATCACTTGCTACATTCAGGATTACCAAAGTGGAAAACAACCATACCAGTAACCCCATTATGAGACCTCGAAGGCTCAAAGTAGCTATGTAAGGAGGACAAACGTTTATGTGATAAGGAAAAACGAAAGGTTTCCCTGGATCAGGGGTTGCTTCATTGGTCATTTTGGGAATTGAAGTCATTAAACATAGATCCAACCTAGAGTATTCTAGGGAAAACAAACAACAAACAATAAAAATCTAGGAAGCAAGCAAGCAAAAAAAACCTTCTCACAATGAATGCACTAGTTGGTGATGAAATCCAACGTCGCGGGAAAAATGTAAGAAGGGGCTGAGATAAAGTGGGTGGAAACATTACATTGATGAACTACTTAATGGACTTACACCTTGGTGCAAGATTCCAGACAATAAACATGTATTTACTCTCCAAGGATCCTAAGTGAGTTTTCCCAACGTTGATTCCAGGTACATCAAAGACTTTCCCCTTCATCGTCACCTCATGTATTGACCCTAAAGAAAGGCCACTATGGTTACCAAATACAAAAATGATGCCTAGGGAAACAATTGAAATTATGATATATGCACAAGGGCAGGGTAACTAAGCCTGAAATCGAATTAAGAAGGCCCACATAGGGTTGTTTTCTCAAATGATCCCCAATAATACGCACAACCACTACACCAAGACCAACAAAGTAGGGTTAGTAACTTTTTTGGTCTTAATGCGACCTCGTGATTGACCCTTGCGTGAGAAGGACTTCCCAGGACAAAATGTAGTAAATGGATTTCACCGCTCTCTAACTCAAGGTTCTATGTTTGTTTAGAGCTTTGGAAAGTTATCTTTCACACCTATTCCAAATCCCTACAACTAATCTAATGTAGTTTTCAAAGAGACCTAGAAATAAAAGTTTCTAGGTAGATTTTAATTAACACGTAAATTTAATTAAGTTTTTGTTACTCAATAGGAAAGTGGCGTGCACTAAATGATATTTTTACCGACTCTAAACAACGCAAATATTTCACTACGATGAAATCGATATTACGAGAAGCAGAAAATGTTTATCATTCCCATATGCACAATGTCCCAAAATTTTATTAAACTCATCGATATCAAGATCATCAAGAAATGAGCCAAGGAGACTATACAACAATACATGATTCATGTACCCCCCCATGAGGGGGAGTTTTTTTAAGAATTCAAGACCAAAAAATGAAAAAAACCATGCAATTTCGCTACTTCAAATGCAAAGATGCCCCCAATATAATGCAAAGAAAGAAATTATTTTTTTTATTTCAAATATACACTTAAATAAATAGAAATTTTCTTCAAAACAAAAGAAACCCAAACAAATCCATAATATAAAGTACCATACTCTGGGCAAAATACCTCCAACAAAGGGCTAAGAAAAGCTAAGGAGAAAAGGAAAGAAATCACCAAAAAAAGGGGATCAACGCTCCTGTTTTCAAGGGTATAGAGCATTGTAGCACTATGATATACACTACAGGGAGAACTGATTACAGATAAAATATCTGATATACACTCCAGGAGAGTGCTACCCTTCCCAGAAACTCAGAAAAGAGGTTTAAAAATGAGAAACTTTCACCCAGAATTCCTAGAATTTTGTGAACTTGTCAATGAATAGGCGAGAAAGGAAATAGATAAGGAACAAACAATAAAAATGATATAAAGAAGGCAAAATGCAGAGACAAATCAAGTAATTAAACCAAAAGCTTTGATCCCTAGTGGAGTCGCCAATTTCTGTTATAGAAAAATTCCCCTGTGGACAGGATTCTAGACCCCTAATACAGATACAGGAAGATGCAAATGGACACTAACATACCTTTGATATTTTATTAACTAGATGAAAAGAGATAGAGCGAGAAAGGGTGTAATTCACCTATTTCCAGTTTTTTCCTCACTGCTCCAATTTGATCTTGATCTCCAAACTCGTTCACATAACTTGATACCTGCAAACCACAGAAAGCCAAGAGACACAAGGAAACTCCTACTCTAGCATACTAGATTTAAAAAATTCAACTACAATAGACAATAATATGTCAATATGAATAAACTATAAAGAAATAGGCCAAGCATATATTAATGATAACATTAAAAATACACTTACAATCTGTAGATGTAATTGGAGCAGCCTCTCCAAGTCCTCCTTGTCCATCCCTTGCACGATTCTCCCAAGTTCATAAGTTTGATATCCAAAATATTCCTCACAAGATCATATGTTTGATACCTCAAATATTTCTTTTATTCTCCATGGAAAATCCCTCATTATATAGGATTTGGAGGCTTAACCACCATGGAGAGGACCACTCATCAGATCCACTAAAATGGGATCTCCAATATATTTAGAGAGAAAACATCTCTTAAGGATTTTAGGGAGGATATATCTCTCAAGGATTTTAAGGAGGAAATATTTCAACCATATATGAGATCCTCAACCTCCCCTAAAAAATAGGAAACCAAATTTGAGGTGGATTTTTACACTAAATTAATTTCCTTCTCATGAATATTAATAATTAATTCATGTTCACATAGTATTTTTACCTTCATATAATATATTTCTCCTCCACATTGACTAGGGATTGTGACATATGTTATTTCATGGTGTCGAGGTGTATGTTGCACTTAGCAAGGTGCATATGACACTTTTACGACACTTGCGAAACTTAGGGTGAGGTACCTAGGTGTGGAAATTTTATGTGTAACAGTTGGCCGCCTCTCAATGTACTTTATCATTTTTGGGTCCACTTCTATTTCTTCCTTTGAAATGACATGTCCCAAATACTGAATTTTCTTTTGGTAAAATGAGGACTTGATCAATTTGGAATACAACTGATGCTCCCTCAATACATGTAACACCATTCTCAAGTGTTGTTCATGTTATTCTTCAAACTTAGAATATATCATAATGTCATCCAAAAAAATAATGGA
Organism: Picea mariana; assembly: GCA_032191745.1. Lineage (NCBI taxonomy): Eukaryota > Viridiplantae > Streptophyta > Pinopsida > Pinales > Pinaceae > Picea > Picea mariana. The sequence goes on along the minus strand of JASDQU011401497.1, from coordinate 20,475 downwards.
AAACTTGTCCATTTAATTCCCGAATATACCATTCATAAAACACATGAAGACAACTGGTGCATTCTTTAACCCAAATAACAGCACGGTAAATTCATAATGACCATACCTTGTTCTGAAATAAGTCTTGCTGATGTATTCTTATTTAATTCATACCTGATGATAGACTAACCTGAGATTAATATTGTAGAATATTTTTTCATCTTTTAGCTGATCAAAGAGGTCATCTATCTTGGGAAAAGGATACATGTTCTTCACAATTACCTTGTTTAACTTCCTAAAGTATATGCAAAGTCTCAAAGTTCCATCCTTTTTCTTTACAAATAATACTGGGGAAACGCAAGGTGACACACTTTGGTGTATATACCCCTTCTTCATATTATCTTCAAGTTGCATTTGCAATTCCTTCAGTTCAGGTGTACTCATCCTGCAAGGAGTCTTAGATACTGGACTTGCTCCAGACATTATATTTATGGAGAAGTCAATATCTTTGTTAGGTGCTAGTATTGATATTTCCTTAAACACATCTTCAAACTCTTTCAGGACTACATAATATTCAATATTTGGCATTGCATATTTAGGTGTCTCTTCCATTTGCGTAGAAAATATTTGACAGCCTTTTCTATAACTTTTCTTCAGTTGCAAGGTTGAAATTTCCCTGATAGTTATTTCTCTTGAAATTCCTTGTACTATCCTTAAGTTTCCTTCCTCATCAAAGAAAGTAAATGCCTTATTATAACATTCTAGGACATATTTATGTTGGTCCAACCAATCCATACCAATTATGCAGTCATAGGAACCTAAGGGTATGATGTTCAACTCTGTGTTGGTGTTCATTCCATTCATGTTCATTAGAAATGCCTTAACCATCTCATTAATTTTTCTTCCATCTCTTGTAGCTAGCTTCACCATCTAATGTTTTTGAAGCTTGCTTCTTGGCAAATCAAATCTCTCCACCAACTTAGGATCTAGATAACTATGAAAAGCTCATGAATCAATTAAAATAACAATGGGATGGTTATTGATATTACCTTCCACTTCAATCATATGTGACTGAAACTCAACTTTCTTGTTGTCTAGTGTTGCATAAATATTAGGTAAACTTCTTCCCATGTCCATTGTTTCATCTTGTTGTACAGTGTGAACAATTCTCACTCTTTCACTTTTGTGAGGGAAGTGTATGTACATATGATTTCCCTTACAACCCCAACAATGAATAGGTGGTTTCTTTGGATTTTGTCACAATGTCTCTGTCATTCTATATTCTTTAGAAGTTGGTTGTTCCTGGAAGCTATTTATGAAGAATGGTGGCTTAGTTCCCTTCTTCCTCTATTCTATATTTATTTTCTTCTTGTCTTCCTAGGATTTTTGGTAAGTTGTTTTCCCTTTATGTTGATGATAAATACACTTATCCCTTCTTATAGTTTCCTCCAAAGTTTTGGGATCATCAGATTGTATCATGTCACTGATAAATGATGGAATCCCACTCAAATCTATATGAATCTTAACTCGTTCATCCTTGATGAATGAAACATATTTTAGAAACTCTAAAAAGATCCTTTCATACTCATCTATGGTCATACTCCCAATATTGAATTCGAAGAATTCCTCCATTTTCTTATCATAGTATCTCTTAGTCAAGTATTTCCTTTGAAAATACATCTTTAATTCTCTCCAAGTCACCTTATTCTCATCAATGTGTTTCACCTACAAATATTGGTCCCACCACATTGATGATTTTCCTTTGAGCTGATAAATATCAATTCTACCTTCTACATGTGAAGAGTAATTATGCAATGGAAAATAGTTTCTCATATTCAACAACCATGTCTCTACATCCCCATCCTTCGTATGTTCACCATCAAAAGTAGGAGGCTTGATTTTATTCATTCCCCCCTGTATATCATCAACTCTAGACTTATTATTTTGCTTCCTAACATGAGATGGAATTACAATGTTGCATGCTCTCCTAGTTAAATTCCTTGGAGAGTGATGGTGATGCCTGCCAACACTTATGTTGCGCACTATTCTTCCCCTCTTATCATGGGACTTATGGCTTCCTGATCTTCTTACCCAAGTATCATTATCCATATTCTTCTCTATTATGTCCAAGCTATGCATTAGCTTGATGTTGAATTATTTCTTCTACTCTTTGGATTTCTAAGCCTCTCATTATCATATTTGTATCTCATGACATCCTTTTGCAAACTTTTTATGGTCTCTACCAAGTTCATGCCTTCTTCCTTACCTTCTCCATCTCCATTTGAGTTTGTACCTCCATTACCCATATGGACATACATTCCTCGGATATCTTCTTCATGGATGTAAACTCCCTGTACATATTCCATGATTCTATACTTGTGTTGATCCTTATATTATCTAAATTATGTTAATTCTGCAAAATGTGCCACCAACAAAATTTGTTAGGCTAAATAGTTTAACAATTTCATGAAACTATGTACAATTATATTTCCATAAACATCATAATTCTTTCTTCTGATTTCTTGGGAAGATTGACTACCCAATTTTAATTGTGCACACTACTTATCAATTATAAACCATCATTAGAATGCACCAATTTTACACACACGACGCTAAATGTAGTGTATGCATTGCACACCTATATCCAATGTGCATAGTTTTTTGTTGCATGTCAATATCTAATGAGCACAACTTTTATGTCACGCACCAATATTCTAAATGCAATAATATGGATAGTATATGTCATGCCATTTCTGGTGGTATGTGGAACTTCACATAAATCCTCATGGTTAGAGAGTTATGGCCATGTGAAGTTGGATAACCCTCATGAGTCATCTAGAAGCCCCAAAAGGTCAAAGTAGTCAAAGTGGTTGCAAAGAATAAATTATTTAAATAATAGATTGAAGTGATGAGTGTACTATAATTCAAAGTGGATACAAAAGAAATTATTTAAATAATAAATTTAATGGAGAAATTACTAAGTGGATAAGTGGTTAGAAGTGGGTTAGCCCTAAAATAAGGAAAGTGGTATAAGATGGTTAGAAGGTAAATAATAAAGTGAATTGATGAGTGTACTATAAGTCAAATTGGATACAAAATAAATTATTTAAATAATAAAGTTAATGGAGAAAACACTAAGTGGACAAGTGGTTAGAAGTGGGTTAGCCCTAAAATAAGGAAAGTGGTTTAATATGGTTAGAAGGTAACCCCTTGAGGAAGCTACATAAAAGTATAAATAAGAGGCAAGGGTCTCTCATTTTAATTACACTTGAGCATATTGAATATATATAGCTGAATTAGGTAACAAAAGTATATCTAAGGCAAATTTCAGAGGGAAGGTAAAGTAAAGAAGGCCGAAATTCAAGGAAGGATAAATTATTTTGATGGTGCTTTCTAAGGTACGTTATTTACAGGTCATCTCACTATTTTCGCAATAACTTTTTTTCTAGAATTATTCGGACCCCAAAATATGGATATCGTTGAGGAAACATATTCAATTAGCTGTGATAAAAAAATCATGTTTTGGGTCATTTCAGTTTTGGAGTTACACTCCGTGGAAAATAGGGTTTATGGCTAGTCCTGAAACTAGTCTAAAACATATGTTTTGTGTAAAAACGTCATAACTTCTTCATAACAGATCCAAATTCAGTAAGACAAGATGTATTGGTTAGAGTACAATATGTAGTATTTTTTGTACAATTTTCAGGTTCATACAAAAAATATTATGTGTGGGGCACGCTCTACAATATCTCTCTCTAGAATAAGCGAGAATTCAACAAGGTATGCCATTTTTTCTATAACTCATTTTCTGAGAGGTTCCAAGTAGTGAAACCTGGAGGAATTGCATAAAAGACACTGAAGAACATTGTGTACTATTTTAATATCTTTATTCAAATATCTTTATTTCAATATACCATTTTAATATCTTTATTTTAATATATATTTGAAGTTAGGGTTTTTGACTAATCCAAAATTAGTCATGTGAGACTAAAGTAAAGTTTGATGAAAATGCTAGTCTCTTGTCATTAAATTTAAGGAAGGTTTGTAGGTATGTGATCATATACACCAGTTCTATTACATAGTTACAAATCAGATTTGGATGATGAAATTGATGAGGTCTTTTGGTTGAGGTACATGTTGGGTACATGGTTGAGACAAGTAGTTGATGAGTTGGCAAATACATGAGGTGTATAGTTGATGATCTTGGTATATCTTGATGAGTCATATATTATGTGTATTTGATGCATGATTGGTACATATTTTGTGCATGGTTGATACACTCATTGATGGTACAGGTTGAGGTACATGTTGGTTAATGGTTAATGCACATGTTTATGGTACAAGTTGACTACAGGTTGTTATAGGTTGTTTGGTGAAGGTTGATTGGTACAGGTTTACATCAGTATATCTCACAGTGATAGTGTGAAAATGGTTCCACCATTCTACTTATACGATAGGGTGGTCAGACGAGGCAATGACAAGTGGTTCTAGCCACCTTCCGATTGTAGCTGGAGAACATAAGGGGGTTGTAGCCTCCTTTCGGTTGTAGACAGAGAATTGGGGAGTTGGATATTCCCTTAGGTTGTATCTTGAGAAACTAGGGGGTTGGAGCCTCTTTCTAGTTGCAGATGGAAAATAAAGGAAGTTGGTGCTTCCAATGAATACAATTCTTAAAGACATATAAGACAAATCATTTCATGGTTTTCTCCCGCTTTTGGTTTCCATGTAAAAAAACTGGTGTATTGTGTATGTGTATGATTTCTCATTTGTTCATTGCTTATTTACTCTGAAACTATTGGATGATAATTATACATTGATATAACACTTGCATTTTGTGGTTAAAATGGATTAGATTGCTCTATTACTGATTCACCCCTCCTCTCAGTAATCCAACAGGAAGGACATAGTTTGTATCTGGAGGACTTGGTGGCTGATTACCACTACCAGTTGCTGTAAGAATTCTTCTAGTCGGTTGTGAATGCAAAGGGAATTCAATGGGTTTAACACCTAAATTTTGACTATGTGTTTTAGTTAAGACTCCATGCTCCTGAAGAAATGAATTATTAGTTTCTATGGATCCCTATGAGGATTCACCCTGATTGATGATATTTTCTATTTTCTACCTTATATGTTGAAATTTAGGCTAAAATAGGGGCTTCAAACAAATTTCGGATAAAAAGTTAACAATAGGAGAACTACTGTACAATCCTTGAACAAAAGGTTCAGACTGACTTGAATGAGTCCAAATACCAGCTCAAGAAAAAACAGTTTCTGGATTAATAGATGCATATCTAGATGAGGATCTGGAAAGTGCAGGGAATATCGAGGGTGAAGGTGATGTCATATGATGGCTATCAATTTTCTGTGTTTTTCTGGCCATTCATTATCTTAGGCCTTCCTTCTAGCACCAAAAATGTTGATGGACAAAAATGATCTTAATCAACATTTAGGAAAATCGCCCAGTCATGGTCGCAAATTAAACCCTTATCCATTGAAATAACGATTTTGAATAGTTATGGGTCCAGTTACCCTTTATTATCTTAACTTAAAATCTAATAATAGAATCTAATTTTAAACTAACACTTATTACTATCTGATATCTGTACACTTTCTAACCATCTAATATAAATAACAAACCACACTATTTATAAAAATAATCTAAATAAAAATATATATATTTGATATAAACTAATTCAAACGAGATTTCAAAACATTTACTCCCACGAAAAAAATTGTTTTTGTAAATATGTTTCTAATAAATAAATAAATCAAAATGTAATCTTATCTAAGAATAATAATCAAAATCAAAAGATAAAACTATAAAATGTAAAATCAACTAACACCCAGGTAGAAATCATGTTGTATATGAATTAAATAAAATGAAACAATGTTTAAAAGATACAGATCCCTTAAACATATATCTTTATCAAGCAACTGTGTATAAGATGGAAGATCTTTCTAATTAGTTAGAATAGATTTTTAGATACAACAACATTCACATACAATTCAAATGGCCAATTTCCATGTGCAACAATAAATAAAATGAACACAATCAATCAACAATAATTAATTGCGTAAATTGTTAAACTGTAGCACAAAGAATATATCAATAATATTTTGACATAATAAATGAAACATCAAATAAAAGAAACAATACTGAAAACATATGTTTTATAGTGTTAACCAATATCATATGATCCAACGTAAAAATATAAGTAAGCAAAATCTACAGTAGTGTAAAAGTTTGTTTATTCCAAAAATTTTGAACTTTGTTTCTAATTAGCTTTATCTCTTTATATAGAATAAGATTTACAAACATACTATTTAATGGAATTAATTAAAAGATAAATTGTCTCCTAAATAATGGGAATTGGATTTTATATAAAAGTTTAAATCCCCAAATCTTAACAAAATATATACAAAAAATAGTAAAAGATGCCTCCAAACTAATTGTTTCTTCTTGTAATTTGAATCCTTGAAATTTGAGTTATCCTTCAATCCATATTCGATGCTCAAAATTTATATTTTCCACCTGTCAAAATAAAAACAATAAAACGAATTAGAAATAATAAATTGAAATAATAATAAAAAATAGTAAATCAAAGAGGCTACAAATTTTTTAATTTTGTAGCTGCTTTTTTAAAATGAAAATAAAAATGATAAAAGAAATAACCCTTTCACTTTCAAACAAACACACTAATTAAAGAAAAACTAAACATCAAGAAGTAGATCCAGTGAATTCTGAGTTAATAAAAGTATTGACTCCTAGAGAATTGATAGAGACAACATTTTCTTTTTTATTTGCCTTGTGTTTTAGCTTGGCTAGATTCTTCTCATAATCTGCATTCATTAATATATTCTAATATTTGAGTTTCTCTTTCTCAAGTTCCAAACAAACCATGTTCAAATGCAAAATGGGCACTATATCATAATAATTGGACTTCCAAAAAGATGCTTCAAGGTTGGGATCAATTTTGGACTTCTCCTTAGCTGTGTTTTCAATTGAAGGCAGAGATTGATATTTCTTTGTAAAAGGTATTTTGTGTAGAATTCAAACTTTGATCCTCAATATCAATAGGAATATTAACCTTAAATGTAACTTTTTCTTTATTTCTGAACATCCTGGAAATCTTCCTACCTTTCTTTTTATTCATAAAATCAAGCAACCTTTTAGAGTCATCGCATGCATTCTCAACGGAAGACTTAGAATCATGATGAGGTTTAGATGAGAATGACATGGTCATGGTTTTAACATAAGAGGCATGATGCTCTTTTTGGTCACCTGCAGGTGTGGGAGACAAAAGTTTCGATCCTAAAACTTGTGAGAGATTAACCTCATTATCCATAAATGAATTCATAGACTCAAACTCTAAATTTTCCCTTTTATCCTTGCCTTTTGATGCGATCATACCTGTAGGATACATAGATTTTAACTATGCACCAAGTTTTCGGCTCATACTATGTGTGATAAGTTTAGAACCTACAATTGGGGAATTATCCATGTCATTTTCTTCAAACGAACTCACAAAATCAAAACCCGGCTCTGCTATATTAAAATGAGGAATCGATTTTGGGGTTTCTAGCATTCCATTTCTCTTAAGAAACTCTTCCCCAGAATAATTTATTTGTTTTAAATGACATTCAACAAGTATTCTAATCAAGCAATGATGACATAGATTCCTCACAGAGCTAATATGAGTCCTATGATAGAAATTGGAAATCTTTGTGAGTGATTTTATTAAATAAAACAACATATTCAACTCATATCCCATAAAGACCATCAACAAACAAAAATGGTAAAGTAAAACCAAACTATATCAACCCTCACAGGTAACAAATTGTTTGATTATTTGCAGTAATGGAAACCATTTCTCTTTAATTAAGGTCGTGGGCATACCTTTATAATCATACTTGATTTTTGGCAAAGAGTTAAATTCAACCCAGGGTATATATTTGATGCTCATCGTTTTGAACCAATTTTCACCCTTGACAAATAGACCAATGGCTCTGGAGACAAACGCTTCATCTAATTGAAATTTGACATCCCCAATTTTTGGATATTTTCCATTAAAAATCAAGGTGAATGCCTTAGTAACCTGCATGTTACAACCATGTAATATCAATAAGAACCCGAGCCATCCATCTTCCTGAAGCACTACATGATGGTCTGTGAATTCTTCAACAAGATTTGGGCCTGAAGGCTCAGACCTTGAAATCAATCCCATGAAAAAATAACCCATGACAACGCAAAAAAAAGACATAGATATAGAGCAACTATAAAACCCTCATTCACAACCTCCTCAACTAGGAAAATGTAACTCACATTGCAGCGAAATGAAAACACTCAAGACAAAAAATGCCCAATTTGATCAACCTGAGGCAAGTACTAATCCATCCCTTCACTGATCCTTACATTAACTTGTGATAATGGTGCAGCATGATAGTTTGTCCTCACACATTATAGATGAAGAAACATGATAGAGCTGTGAAATCCACATGGAGGTGGTAAATTCGAGACCATAATTAAAATCATGCTATGAATTAAACAATCCACCATATTAACTTTTGATAATTCGATGAGTTATGTTAGTAGTCATAGGTTTATGAATTTTATGGTTTTTAAAAATTCAATTCCTAGCACACTCATTATATACATAGGTATCACCATGACGAATATTCTTTTTCATTTTGGATAGGGATCAGACAATAAAAGGTTCCAAAAAACAAATCGTTCACAAGTCAAAGAAATTTTGTAGCTCACATTTAAACATTTCAATTTTCAAAATAAAGATAGTCATGAAAACAAAATCCAGAATGTAATGAGCTATTAGAATTTGAAATTGGTCTCTGTAAATGAAACAATAATCCAAATTCATGAACGATATGAGTTTGGAGTAATTATGAAATTGAGATCTTATGAATTTCATGTTTAAATTCATGAAATTCAAAAACTCAAATGTACAACCAGTGAAACCAAGAGTCAAAACATATGAAAGGAGAAATGCTAAGACTTGATATTGACATACTCAAATAAAATAAAAAAATTCAATCATTTCTAAAGAAATTAACAAAAAATGAAGGATCCCAAATTACATAATTGATCTCAAAGCTCAAATTTGGGAGGATGTTGTTTGTCACAACAAGTTGGAACAAAATCAAGAAGAGAATAGGTCCTATAGTTTCTCAAGGAGGAAAATAAAATGATTGTATTGTAATATGGGTGGGTGTGTGAAGGAAATAGGAGAGAGGAACAAGAGGCAAGAACTGGATCTATACTCCAGAGATCAAATGTAATTAGTAAGGGGAAGGGACTAGATTTATTATGATCAACACTAGTATTGTGTTGAGTTGTGCCCACTGATCACTTATACGATGAGTATGGTAGATGATTAATGTAAAGTTGTGAGTTCCTCTTGATAAACACTTCTGATATAATAGAAAGATAATGGAGATCAAATTTTAAAAGTTCTTGGTTTATATTACTTCTTGCATCTCTGGAATTTTATTATGTTGTTGTTTGTTATGCATTACACTTATTTATCCTTTGTTGATGTTCTATATAACTCAGTTCTCTCATATCGATGTATGATGTGTTAAGGGATCTGAAAAAGAATAATCTATCTTTCTTAAGAATGATAAAAATATCTATGTGTTTTATATTTGTATAGAATTATTCTTACCCTTCCCTAAGTTCTTTTGTCTTCGTTGTGCTTCAAGTGAGACTTCTTTCCTTTTGGAAAGATGAAAATTACAACGCACTAGAATACATTGGTACCCTTTTGTTGGTAACCTGAAAGGGACCCTGGTCTAACAACTTTGCACCAACACATATCTTCCAAGCGTGTTTCCGATGCCACTCAAGATTTCCTTCAGCCAAAATTCCCTGGGATGTGAGTAAAGCCAGATCCAAACCGGTGCATGTGAAAATTATTCCTTTTTAGGGAAAAAGCAACCAGTATAGAAATGTGGGTAGATCCCTGCAGAGTTGAATAAATAGAGCACATTTTTCGAAAATATAATATTTTTTCTCTCTTAGCGCTGCATGTGGTTGTAAGAACCTGGGTTTGAGTTATACTTGACCAACAAAACCCTTGAGACACCATCCCTTTCAGCATCACCTGCATGCAGATGAATTTTCAACCGAGGTATCTATTGGGACTGTAGGAACTAGGTTTCTACAATAGTGAGGGAATGAGAGATGATTATTTTATTTATTCCTACCTATTGGTTATGTGCAAGTTATTATGTCTTTTCTCTTTATTAGCTACTTAGTGATTTCATATTCATATTACCATTATGTTCTAGATTACAACATAAACCCATGACTGTAACAATTGCACATCAAGTATTCATAAGACAAATCTAATCTAATAGGCATCGAATAAAATCTATGAACAACCACACAAAGACATTCAACAAAAGAGTTAATGTGGTTCAACCAACTCTAGGATACGTCCACAATGGATGGCTTCTTTATTATGTGTTTGGTAATTGCTTTAGGCTTGTGCACTGCACTTTGTTATGAGGAAAATCACTCTATGGCATGGGGTAAACCAAAATAGATAGAAATGACTGTAGAAATCAACTCTAATATCAAGTATCATATATAAATAAACATGCTAACAAGACAAGATAAATATCATACCTCGTCTAGACGTTCGATGAAATCCATCGTTGAGCACTTGACTCAAAGCTATATACTTGCAACTTGTCCTCAACAACCAAGATACGCAAGCATATGGTGATAGTATATAAAGTTATCACATATAATAGCATAATCCATCAATATTCATAACAATTATTCCCATGGAATAACAATTCAAATATTTGCAAGACATCAATTGGATGAGAAAAGAGTATTTCTATTAAAATGTAATCAACAGAAGTGTATGAATGAAATTTTTTTGTATTGACACATTCAAAACTGAGAAACTAAGTCCCTTCCAGCTGGGCCTCCACCACTTCAATCCTCCACCAAAGGAAATCTCATATAAGAGAGATAATGAGATTCTCCATCAAATAGGGAAGAGCTTGGGGGATGAACAATGTGTTCAGACTTAAAAGGACAAAGGGATGCAGACTCAATGAAGTGAATAATTTCTCCAGAGTAACTTTTCTTTCAAAGTTGAATTCTTCTCCTCTCCACAACTTGGATATGGCCCATTTATAGCCTTCAAATGGAATTGAAGGGTCGATTCAGAATGTTTCCAATATATGGAAGGTAAAGGATCATGGATCTTGTGATGTGACATGGAAACCCAAAGACTTTTTTTAATTTTGGGCACAAAACCCAATATATGATGGATGTAATGGTGCAACCTATGTATACACATTATGTATAGTTGTTAGGGCACGCATATGTGGAAAAATATGTTTTTTAGCTCTGGGAATTGCAAAAAGGGGACTTCAAGTCTACATAGGGAAATGGAAAAGGCCTTATGAGCAAGCTGCATGGGGTGAATAAAATATTTCTATAATAGATTCCCCCTAATGTGTGAGGTCAAAGGAGTATATGCGATGGCCGAAATATATTACAATTCTCATAAGTGGAGTAATGGAAACCCAACTGGATGAACTAGTTGTTAATAAGAATATTACAATCCATAGTGACTTTGTCCACATGGCTTCCAATTTGAATTACATTGCAGATCTGTTGTGCCCCAACAACTCCCCCTATATTTTTACAAAATTTAAAGGGCCCCTATTAGAATCTTGATAATTATAATGAGCTACAAAATCAACCTTTTCAAATAGTTCCATTCCTTGGCTTGGTTTGAGACAAACTTAAGACATTCACTTTAGTATGAGACATTTATTACAAGAGTATATGTCAAAAGTTAGAAACGAGCATAAAAATCTCAATTTAAACAAAAACGTTAATTTTTATCAAATGTTTACTTTGGTTTAAATTATGATTACGTGTTCATTCTTTTGCTCATTAGCAAGTTTGACCATTTTGAATAATATGTTCAATACTTCATCAAATAATATCTTGGTTGGTTTCTCATTTTCATGAAATCATTTGGTGATGTTAATTAATTAACTTCTTTTTTCATTTTGCATCTCATTTCAAAATAATAATAATCAAAGAATAATCTATCATTTGTTTGATTTTGTAAAAAAATAAAATTAATTTTTTTTCTTCATTAACTTAAAGCTTCTATATCATATTTGAAATAAAATTATAAACAATGTTTGTTTATAAGTTATAGTTAGTTTAAATTCATTTTTTATTTTTCTAGATTTTGTTTTATTCACAATTTTTAGGTTATTAATTTAGGTTTCTTTTGTTTCATAGATTTCTATTATCAAATATTTGATACGGATCTGATCATGGCTTGATTTTATTATCCAAATACGTTCAAGATGATTGATCCAAAAATAATTTTGGATTGCTATAAATAATTTTATGATCAACAACAGATAAAATTTGGAAAGGGGTCAAGATCAGACACACGATTTTACAGGACTGATTGCAGCCAAACCATGAGGCATTTGAAGAAACGCTTGAAAACCCAGAACCAAAATGGACCCATTTACCTTCCTCATAGAGTTTTTCCCAAACAAATGCACGATTTGAGAGATATTTGGGTCTCTTTTAGAGGCAAATTTCAGGTAGCGGAAATTAATAGTGACACCCAGACTGTTCATTCATTTTATAAATATATGAGAAAGATGAGAGCCAAGGAGGATCCAAGAATTGAAGAGGAGGATTTTAATCCTTTCTTTTTGTATATTATTTCTTTTGTAAACTTTTTATTTCTTTTCAAATGGAGTAATGGATGGCTGGAATCTTTGGGAGAATGGACGAATATTTTCAAAGAAGAATATGGAATTCCAGGTTGCTTAATGGCTTTTGTCCTGTAAAATGGTTTTATTTTCATTATAATATATTTATATTCTTTGAATAATTGATTATGCATTGATTTAATAGCTTTAGTCTTTTTTATCAATACATGGTTAATTATTATCATTTATGTATTAATTTTTCCAATCTTTAAAGTCTATTATCCAAACTATTTCTTCCAAGACTACAGAATGGACAAGTGATTCCAAAAAATTAATAGAACGACATATATGCATTTTGGATTTAGCCTTTTGTTTATAATGTTGTTATTTATGTTTTAATCATGTTACATGTGCAGGTCTGATATCTTTAGATTAAATGATCTGTGATGTGTAGGAGGTTTATATTATAAATACCATCTATCATTTGCTTCATCAAATTACAAATGTTGTGATTATATATTCGATTTAAATAATGATATTTATCTTTGAATTTTAAATTGAATGATAAAATGCATAGATTGCTTCTAGATTTATCTTGTTGTAATCGTGTATAATTATGAGATCACAGATTTATGTTTGTGTTTCCTTTTCTGTCATTAAAACTTAAGTTGCCAATACATGTTATGAATTTATTTAGAACAGTCATAAGTTTCATTGCAGATTTCTCTCTTGGACATGGAAGTTGGATGTTCACCACTCATGCAGATGCTTGGATACACCTCACTAATTCACTGACAGGATAGCTTCTTTGTATTTTTCTATCATTTACATATCATTGAAACTATAATGTATGGTTCAGCTTTGACTATCCAAATGTTCATGTTTCATTAATTGTTTTTGCAAGATTCTTTAAATTTATAAAAGAAAAACAATAAATATTTTTTCTTTATCTGTTTCCTAAAAGCAATCATTTTTCACATCGATTTTCGTAAGTTTCGATTAAAACTTGTATCTTGTAAATCATGTAAATAAACGAGACTTGTATATCTTTTGCTAAAATACGACTACTACAGTTACATTAGAACATATGTACATATATATATATAGTGTTTATTAATTAGTTAGTTATTTTAGCTCTTTTATTTATTTTATTTGTTTCTTCTAGGACTTTTAGATTGGCCAACGGAGCCATTAAACCTGTCAAAATAAGTTATACCAAACGGCTTGGGTTATTTAGACAACCCCGAACCGGACTCGCTCTTCCAGTTGATGGATGGTCAATTTTGCCCGTCAACAAATGGCGCTAGAAGGAGGACCGACTGACAAGCTGGCCCTGTAGGAGATTTTATTTTAAATGTATTTAATTTCCTCATGGCTCCCCAAATCACTGTGTTGGAACATGCTTTCCACTTCTCATTACCCGATGTTCCCAACGAGATAGTCTCTCGCTTGTCCAAACTCACCTTTGATGGTGGAGGCAATACATCTGCTAAAGACCACCTTAACAAGTTTTGGTGCAAATACATCAAACATGACATCTCAGATTTAAGAGTTTTATGCAGACTGTTCACTTTTACTTTTAGAGGTCGTATTAAACATTGGTTTGAATCCTTTCCAGCCTGTCACATTTTTTATTGGTTTCAATTTGTAGATGAATTTCTAGATTCTTTTGAAATTTATGATTTCGATCAATTATGTGAAGAATTTCATACTTCGCTAATCAACGACGATTCATCTTCGGAAGAATTTTTGACAAGAGTCTATCATATCCTCTGTAAATTTATTCTCGATGACATGACATTTGCATTAAATATCTTCTATGATGCTTGTGTCCCTTCCATCCAATCATATTCAATCACGAACGAAGAACCAATTGAAAATCCTATCACTGAACTGCAAGAACAATTTTCTTCGCAAGATGAGAAGAATCCTTCCGACAATGTTGAACAAGCTAGGGAGGTAGAATCTATTGACCAGGTCCTTATTGACAACCAAATTAGTTTTTCCTCTGAATCATTGTATTTTCAGTCTTCGACCAGTATGGAAGAAGATTCTTCTTTGGCTCAAGGTGAATATCCCCATTCTTGTAACTCATGCTCTAATCAATATTTAAAATCAGTCATTGAAGAACACTTAAGTGACGAAAATTATCTTGAACGTTCTAATACTCCTATGAAACTGATTAGAGAAGAAGATATACAACTAGAAGAAGAAACTTTAAACCTTTGTCCTCAAAATGTACTTTATCCACAGGAAAGACTAGACATTTGTCACATAAATCTTGAATTATCTATCACACAGGAGGCAAATCTAGATCATCATATTATGTTGAGGAATTCATCACCAAAACAGAGTAAGAGTTTTAAAGAAAGTGAAGAAAAATGTCTTGAGAATACCATTGTTAATTATCGTAGTTCAAGAGATTATTTTCATGTGCTTATTTCTTATTCCTTTTATTTTTTATACCCCGATCTCTTCCCAGACCCTGTTGGACTTGACATCTTACCTACAGCATCCTACTCTTTTCCGCCACAATCACATTCTTTCAATATGCTAAATTTTGGTGAAATTAATTCCAAACCTAACATTGATAAAGTTGGATTTGATGCTAGTTCACTTTCATCACTCATATGGGAAAAGGACATGTTGCGAGATGATTTTACACAGTTTATTGTTGAAAAAGACAATGCACTATATTTTATGGAGATCAAACATTCTGCATTTCATATTCGTTCTTTGATTAGCTTGAATCTTAATGTTTATGCGTCACATTTTGAAATTATCAATCTCATCAAAGAAAACATTCAAACCAATGATCTAATTGATGTCACGAATCCTCTTATGATGATTTCCCCATCGATATATTCATCTCATCAAAGTCATGGTTTGCATCCTCATTTTTGTGACAAAATCTTAGGATGGCTTGAATATTCATATATAAAAATTTTCATAATAAAGATAAAGTTATGCTTGCTTTCTTCTTACCTAAGTATCTTGGAAGTAGGCGTGACATATTTATTTTAGATCCTCCATGTGAAGAAATTAATGAACACTTAGAGAATTGTCAGGAGGATGGGGCATTTCAGCCTTGGTTGATGGTTATTTCATTTCCTCATAATCTTGACAATTTTTTTAAACTTACTTACACTCGCCCATGCCATTATGACCCTTATCACGACAAGATTGCACAATGGTTGGAGGATTCGTACAACAAGAATATTCAAGGGAATGGTAAGATCATGCTTACTTTGTTTTTAGATGATGATTATGAAGGTAAGTGTGATATGTTTCTTTCATTTTTTGATATATTACCATTCTTATTAGTAATGTTTGATTTTGTTTCCATTGCAGGATTGGAGTTACTTCGATGGATACATTGGAAGCATGACTTCACATAGTATTCTGATTTGTGTAGTAGTTAGGGTAGGGTTAGGAATAGGTTTCTTTCAATTTTATTCCTCACTATTTCTCTTTGTAATAATGCAGTCATGAACGCAAGTGGGCGCACCACGAGAACCATAATACGACTATTGTCAGGGAAGTTCGCTTGATCCTTTTCTCTTTGTTTTTTGTTGAATGTTTATTTTCAAAAAATGCAGTATCGTCATGAAAATCTTAATTGGAGAATAAAGAGATCTGAATCATAAATTCAACCCTGACCCAAGGTACCACGAGTAAGACTCCTGTCACATCAAACAATATTTTTCTATTTTCTTTCAGTCTCCCAAGGGATTTTTGCATAATGTTTTCAGATACACCTTTTGTACATATTTTTTTGTTTGAATTTCTTTTCTTTCCAATTTTTCTTTGTTGGTGTGTTTTGTTTTCATGTTAGTTCATTGGTCCTTTTGAGTCAAACATCCCTGTTTTACAGTCTATCTCAGAAAAAGAGAAACATAATGCTTCATCTCGAAAATAGCTGTCAAAGGTTGTTGGAACATCTATTGCTGTCCTTCTCTGAAATTGTAGGATGGTTGAAGGTGTCTTTTGTTTGAAAGTTGATTCCTCAATTGCAATATGCACTGGAAAGTATTCACGAATATCTTTAAAATGTCTCTTTACGTTGTCCCTGCTCTTTAAGAAAGCAACTCAATAACGTCTCCCTGTCCTTGAAGATTGGTTCTATTAATGAACTGATTTTCAGATCTTGATGAAGGTTTTCTAGAAAAATTTAAAGGCCTGTGGAAATATTAAGTTAAAAAAACAATTTTTTTTGCATCACCCCGCTCTATTGAATATCTTTAAAACTATATCAAAATGTGAATAAATTCTCAGAGAGCTGTGGGAAGTGCTTGTAAACCTGCCAGGACACTGAACAGGTCTGCTGGCAGCGGGTAAATGCATGCATGACACCAAGATAGCTTCATCGGGGTACTGAACAGGCCTGCTGGTAGTGAAGCAATGCCAGCTAAAAGAAAATTCTCAGGTATGAACTTTGTTTTGGCCATAAGCATCCTTTGCTCTCATTTGAAATTTCTTGGATAGGATACAGATGTCAGAGTGGGTTAATTGACATCCCCGTTGAGGCTATGAATGCTTTTTAGCAGCAGTGGCCCTGTCAACAGTATCAGAGACATTAACTTAAACGTTGTGTCTTTCTTTTGCCAAGTTTGTCACCAGGTTTCATTCTTTTAAACGAAAGGTATCTGAAACTAGGATGTGTCTTGTTTTTTTTTAAAGATGTTCAAATAACGTTGCAGTTGTTCTTTGATTTGAAGTCTTTCAAATTTATCTAACCTGAACTCATTCGTATTACAGATATAACTGCTTCTCCCAGCATGTCACCATTGTTGGCAGCAATAATACAACTGTCATTTTTATTAAATAATCTACATAGCCGCCTAGACAGGGTCATGAAATTTCATTACCCTTCATGAACAGGTTCCTAGATGACAGTTGCAAATCGTCGCTTCTCCCTATTGTCTTTTCGATTTTTGGTTTTCATGACTATAATCATGAAAACTCATAGCTGGAAATGACATTTTGTTTCGATTTTTGATCAAAGGAGAACTGCTCGTGGTTTATTATAGAATTGTCATATTTTTTCTATGAACATTATTGTTCTCCTTGTTTATAACCTCTTGGTTCTAAACATGCCTTGGTTGCATAAGTGAAAGACCTCCTTTCATATTTGATTGATATTGATGGAGTTTTGATTCATGAAACTTTGAATTATTAATTGTGATTTGATGCACTTACCTTTGTGATTGATCTATGAATGTGCGTACTATGGTTTTTAAAATGCTCTGATCCTAATACGTACCCAATGCCAAGGTGGCATACAAAGTAGAACATGTCATTACTCTTTTGTATGGTCTCGAGCTTCATGTTTTTGTTCCCACGCATGGTGATTAACGCCTCTTCCTACCGTTTGAACTGTCATAGCATTGTTTTGTTGAGGCTCAGGGCTATGGATCTGTGGATTTTTATCAAACCCTACCTGTGAGTGCTGTGTTGATTCCCTTATGTTCGCAATGGCTCTTGTGGTGAGGATCGAGCCGAATGGCATCCAAACCTTGCTATCATATGATAACGTCGGGAACGATTTAGAAAGGAATGGCTAGTATTTTTTCATTGAAAAATTTAAGGGTTTCAATCTTCGAGTTTCCCAAGATTTTGCCTTGACCTTCGATGGCTACAGATTAAAGATAGGTGGTGTGGAGTTAGAAGTAATAGAATAATTTTTAAGCCAAGCCACTGGTTTACCAACTGTCAGGCAAAAATGGTTCAAGAATGCAAAAGTTGAAGAGGTCCCTTGGACTTTGATGTTCACCTCACGAAAAATTACTAGTTGTGATCGAGGTATGCCAGTATCATCCTTAAAACCTAGGTGGAATAATCTACTTGCTATTGTGAAACAATTCATTACGTGTGAAGGAAGGTTTAGATTAGTTTTCCTGTATCATCTGTTCTTGCTTATGAGTTTCATTGACTTCCCATTGAATATGCCCTACTTCCTGCTTAGAATTCTATACAAGATGGGTAAATGATTTAGGAGGCAGAGGTCTGATTTGAGTTTATTTCACCATGGACTCATAAAAATTATCCTTGTGCACTAGTTTCAATTACAAAATGATTGTTGGGATGCATTTATTTTACAAAATGGTTTCATAAATCATGAATTGGGACAGGTTGATAAGCTGGTTATCGTAGAAACCCTTGTGAAACCTACCACCTCTCCTCCACCGCTCCTACCCTCTGATCTTTCCCCTAATAATGAACCCTCGACCTACCCTGATGTTACTCAACCGGACAATCAACCGGGTTCACACCCAAAGAGTTGCACTAAAACTGTTAAAAAACCCACATGGAAGAAGCTAAAGGGCAGCGTGGATGTTAATTTCAAAAATAAAAAGGGCTGATTGTTTGATTTCATGAAGTGTTCAGAATAAAATCAAACCCTGTGCAGACACAAACAACACAATTGAAGTAAGTGAAGACTTAGATTCAGAAATTGAGAGGTTTTTGGCTGAAGAAGATCCCATGTCATATGGGCTCTATCCTGACACACCCTATGACTATGTAAACAACCTGCCTCCATGTCTAAAAGGTAACCTAGAATTCTTGGGCATTGAACTCTGTGATAAACCTACCTTTCGTGTGGACGATTCTCCAACCCTTAATGCTTTCACTGCCAATGCACAGTCCTTATAGCCACAGTGTGATGAGTGTCGATCCCGGATCGATAGGTATTATACGGATGTGCCTTTAATACAGTCCCAGCTTAAATATTTAAAAGACCAAGTGGATTTGTTAACAAACAAGAATAGTAGACTCCAATCCATAACTCAAGCAAAGGAGAAACGCCTAAAAACTACAGGATTTGTCATTTTCAAGAATGTAGAGGCAGCAACAGCAATCGTAAACTCCAAGATTGCTTGATATGTTTTGATACCGTGATTTGAGGTATGATTGTCTTTTTAATTTTAGCATGATTTTGTCACTCTCAATTTAGGATAGACGATTTGATTGAATAGATTATCTTTCTTATAAAGATTAGTTTGTTTTGTTTATTGAATAAAATATGATTGTAATTGCTACTATAACTAGCTATAGAATCGTAAGATTCTGTAGCCAGTTAGAAAAATTCGAATTGCTTGATTTGGCAATTGAAAACATATCTAAAATCTTCCCATTTTCATTTGTTTTTAGGAACCCATCATTTCCAAGGAGATATGAAGCACTGTTGAGATCTCCCAGCCATGTGAACTTTGTGTTTTTAGTAAATAGATTAGGTTGTTGATATTTTTATTCAGTGAAATCAGGGTGGTTGCATTCCCCACATTTTTGGAACAGATTTGATATTATCAACAGGAAATAATTTTGTTTCCCGGAACCTATATAAGCATGTTATTTTGTAAACATTGGAACATCTCAGCCTGGGGAAATGTTGTTGGGAAAAACACCATACGGACTAGCAAATAGAGTTCAGACTTTGCATGCAGACTTGACCGAATAGAAATTACTTTCTACCTACATCCCTAGATTTAAATCCCCTTTTCTCAGTAAATTCATGGAAAGATCCACCTACCTTGTTACCAGCGTTTGATGTCGATCCTCCATTGTGCTTGATTACTTGTTCGCAATGCTCCTTCCAAAGATGACCTGCACTCAAGACAAATAACAACTATACATGCATGCTACTTCTATACTAACGGGTTAGAAATCAAACATAAACTAATCAAACCATAGAAAGTTCATGAATTGGGACGGGGAAAGAATTCTCTTTATTACTTAAAATAAGTCAACTTACAAAAGTTGAGACCA
>JASDQU011401494.1:19681-63316 GCA_032191745.1 Picea mariana | reverse complement strand
ATGACTTTTTGTGGGTTTTGCGTGTATCTTATTTTGTTTTTTATCACCATGGGGTTTAGAAAAACATTTCATCATCAAGATCCTACATTTTCCATCGATCATGTTACACATTTTATTGAAAAGAAAACAACTAACCTATGTCCTAACCTACTCCTTTGCGCCTTTAGCCCAGCTTAAACTATTAGGATAAGAGAATACTCTACCTAGGGGCTATTTGACCAAGATTAGACTATTTGGTCAAACTTATTCACTAACTAACATGATTACTTGGCTAAGGTTAGACAATTTAGCCAAGCTTATTCACTAATCCTAGATACTTAAATTCAAAAGACTTGACCATGTTTAAACTGTATGGATCAAGTCGTTGTCATTTCATGGGGCTTAATCCTTTTTCTTTTTCCCTCTTTTATTTTATTTTTTTCATTTTTTCTTTTTTTGTTTCTTTTCTTTTCATTCCTTTTAGAATGCAGCAATGTCTGCAAGTCAAAAACATTAAAGGGACAAAATTACAATCAACATTTGATCCTATAAATTAAAGGGTTATAACACCACCGATTAAGGATGGCCTAAATAATCTTTGAAAATCCTTAAAGAGAATCCAAATTCATTGAATTCCAGTTTCAGACTGAATAAACTTTAAAAAAAACATTTTTTCCTCAGTAGAAATCATGATCATGGATCTTGGCACAACGAGTTAATCTCAGTCTTTGATCAGAGTCCATTTCACTCTAGAGCATGATTTTTTTCAGGGTCTTTGCCAACCGTCGAATTCCTCAAAGGTGCATTGAAATATCCTAACCATTAATCGAGGTTCTTAAGTGTGAGGATTTGTCGAGGATCCAGGTTGTTGTCAACCATTGGATCCATCGAGAATTATTTAGAGGAGAATATTTTTTTGTTAGATTATTTTTGAAAGGAGTTTTGGGGTCTAACATTCGAAGTAGGACATAGTACTGAGGCCCAAAGGGAAGACTCCGATTGTAAATATTGATCATTGATCTTGGTCAAGAGGTGTCAATCAGATCCTAGACCCTAGAATTTTTCCCAACCCTAAAGCGTTTGTCACGGCCTAGAGGCTTGGTGCTCGGTGGGTAGGGTTCCCACGTAGGATTCTGATTCCCTTTATTATTTATAGGCATGAAAGGGAAGATTGCGTCACGTGTGATGTGGAAGCCACATAAGAAGAAAATGTGGCCAAGGATGTTATGTGGCGAAGGCTAATTTGACCAAGAGTCACGTGTGGGTCCAACTCGGTCCCAAAACCATGCATTGGCGCCTTTACACGATGACCGTCAGATCTATCAGTTGAGAGATCTCAGCCATAGATCTTGTGTGTAAGCTTAAGGGTTGTTAATCCTGAGTTTAACTTAAATCAACCATCTTTTAATCATTGGGACATCCGATATTTGGAGTATACAAAGTTACACCACACCGGGAAAGTCCCGATATCCAGTGTCCGGGGCTACGTGTCATGAAGCAGTTCACCCACATGGTGTCCAATGAGTGGTCTACGTGCCGCAACAAAGGAAGGACATGTTTCACCCCATGGTTTTGCCACATGTCACACGATTTTGGCCCAATTGGATAGGGATCTGTGGGAAAAATGAGTGCCACATGTCATGCCACACATCATGCCACATGTTTGACCACGTGTCATACCATGTGGCAATAGGAGATTCATTGATGAGTCAATGTGGGTCCGATGAAGGAAGAATACCCTTAGGGTAACGTCATTGTATCTTGGCCATCATATATAAGGAGGATAACCTCCATTATTAATCTAATTCAATGGGATTCAATCACCCCCTAGAGCACCAAGGAGATTTGTTACATGGATGTTTTAGTAAGTCCGGTGCCCGATGGCCACGTGTCACGCCATGAATAGAGACAGATGGAATGGTATGATAGGAACACATGTATTGGGTGCCAACTATGTTATCATGTAGATTTCTTCTTAAGCAAGGCTAATGAGGAGTGGCAACAGGATGACGAGGGGTGCTAATTTGTTCCAAAGAGAAAATGTGGCAACCTATATACAGTATACCCTATCGATGTTATCCCTTTGACAGGTGGCTAAATATTATCCTTCCTACCTAATGACATCAGATCTCAGCCATCCATCGGAGAGGGTTGGATGGATTTGGAAGCGATTACGAAGGAGGATGTACTCTGATCAGAAGTACTATGAATATTAATATAAAATGTTGATCGAACGATGGCCCCAATTCATGACAAATGTCAACTGCCTTAAGGTCCGCAGGTTATTTACAAATGTTAGGTGAGAGAATAATTATTTGTTGTGCTTAATGGAGGTTTTGATGAAATAAAATTCGTTAATTGTCAGTTCCCATGGGCATTCTGATCCATTGGATGCATGTTGTTGGACTCCACTTGCCCGAATATGAAGAGGTTGGAAAGGTTTTTAACCTGTGCATGAATTTAATACACGGCCAAAATCCTAGCCATAGATTGTAGGATCATTAGGACCATTAGATCTGTCAGGGTGGATTTTATCGGAGTTGCAGAGTGGTTCAGAATGGAAGAACTATGATGGAAGGGGTTTCGATAATTTTTAAACCGTAGTATAGAGGCACGATAGAGCATGGGTTCGCAGTATAACGTGGCAGGTGCCATGTCCATGCCACATGGGTTGGAATTTGTATCAGGTTGTCATGTGGCACTAAGGTGGAGTGTTGTAAATTTTGAACTTGAACTTGGATTTTAGTGTAGTTATAGTCATTAGAAAGCTCTGGATGAGTAGAACCAATTTACAAAGTCTAAGTGGAGAAATGAATAGTTGAAAATCGAAAAAAAAAATTGACACCCCATTCCTTAGAAGGTACTTAAGGGGTCAGGTATGTTACAACCATCCACTTGAAGAGATATTATTTAGACATGAAGATTGTATTCCATGCATTTATTTTCTCAATCGACACCTAGTGGTAGCTTTCCTTTAGATCAATATTAATGAAAAAAAAATTCATTTAAGCTAATCTAGAAGATCATCAATCCAGGGGATTGGGTATTGATTCTTTACTATGATCTTGTTCAGGGATCTGTAATCAATATAGAGTTGCTATGTTCTGTCCTTCTTTTGTACCAGAACAATTAGGCTCCTGCAAGGTGAGGAACTTGGTCTAATGTGGCCCTTTAGAATTATCTCTTGGATCTAACGCTTGATTTCTTCATTCTCTATAATAGAGAACTTATATACAAGGTTGTTAGGTAGAGGAGCATCAGGTCTCAATTCAATTAAGTGATTTACCTAACACTGCAAAGGCACCTCAGTAAGTGAGGCAAAGATGTCTTTATTCTCTTCTACTATCTTTTCCATCCTTCTTCTACTGTGTAGAGAGACCTTATGTAGAGGTTTTGGTGGTTGTAGTGATCTTTCGTTCACCTTCTGACTGGACCATAAATACGAAAAATATCTTAGTCCAAGAGACCACCTTTCCACACCGCTTCACAAATATTTAATAGACCATAATAGTTGGGACTACCTCTGGTATCCTGTAGAGTTGACCTACCAAAATAATAATGACACTATGGTGCCTAGATTCATAAACAACATGATGCTTCCACATATATGGTTGTCCTAAAATAACATGAAAAACTTCAAGTGGGGAAGCATCACACATTACCTTTTATTTGAATGGATTTATGTCATAGTGTGGTTGACATTGCTCTATGATGCAGATGTCTCATCCCTAGCTGATCCAACCCATGGTGTAAGGCTGAGGGTGCAATGTTTTTATTAGGTTCAACCTCTTGACGACCTCTATTGAGATTGTGCTCTTCTAGATATTGTTATAAACAAAGAAATGGAGTGGGGTCCCCTTCACCCACATCTATGAGTGGAAGAGTTTCTCCCCTTCTTTAAGCTCCTTTGGTTCCTTTGGATGGAGCTTTATGGTGGCGATGGTGACATTGGGTTCCACATCAATGATCCATTTTCCCTTATCCAATTATAAATCAGAGCCTAATCCGACATTTTGATTATGAGGCTTTCATCTCATCCAACAATGAAAGTTTGGAGTGACATTCATTAGTGTTGTACCAAGGGATTTTGTGGAACTTGCACCACTTTCTAGTGTCCTTCTTCGACTTCTCATTACCCTTCTTTTCTTGTATCTTGGAATGGTTTTCCTAGGGCTAACGATCCATGTTCTTCCCTTTGTTTTAGGATTTAGGGCCACCTTTACCTAAATAATTACACCAACACAATAATGGAGAAAATATATTCAACAATAATGCACACCCAGCTCAAAATTTCTCACTAACAAGAGTAATGTGTATACATGAGAGGATATTTATTGAGAAACTATCATCTCCTACAATAATTCAACAATATTTCCAACAATCTCTCTAGAAATATCTCAAGCATATTTCTCTAACTCAAATTAAACCTTCGAGATATAACAACTAACAATAATTAATATGGGAAAAATGATTCATTATTCCAACATTTCTCCCCCATAATGATTATTTGGAAATATTCTAAGATCATCTCTAAATTGGAAAAACTTTTCCTATGATAGTTCTTTGGTGAATATATCATCTACCTTCTCTTATGTTCTTCAATACATGATCTCGATCACACCTTGCAGAACCAAATCTAAAACAAAATGATATTGAATATCAATATTCTTGGTCTTCTTGTGAAAAACTGGATTCTTAGTCAATTGAATAGAACTTTCATTATCACATATCAACTGAGTGGGTTGTTCCTATTTCTCATGTAGATCCTCCATAATTCTTCTTAAACATACTTCTTCACAAGTTGATGTCATTACGAATTTATACTCTACTTCTACCTTGGAGAGAGAAACTGTAGGTTTCTTTTTAATACTCCAAGCAACTATTGCTAAACCCATGCTAAATGAATACCCTAAAGTAGATTTCATGTCATCCATGCATCCTTCCCAATATGAATCTGTATAACCAATCACCTTGAAATATTTTGTAGATATGTATACTAAACCATAGCCAATTTTACTACGCGGATATCTCAAAATCATCTTAAATTCCTTCCAATGCAATTCCTTGGGCTCTGAAATGAATCTAGATACCATACTGAATGAAAACGATATATCTGGTCAAGTTGTAGTTAAGTATATCAAACTTCCAACCAATTGACGATACAGAGTAACATCAACTGAATCATAGTCACCATGTCCGTATAACTTCAACCCAACTTCCAAAGGATTTTTGATTGGCTTGCAACTCAACATTTTGAACTTCTTCAAAATATTCCAAGTATACTTGGCTTGTGACATGAAAATACTATCTTTCTTCTGCCAAACTTCAATACCCAATAAATAATGCAATTCACCAATATGTGACATCTCAAATTCAATGATCATATATTACTTAAACTTTTGAAATAATTCAATCGTGTTCCATGTGTAGATCAAATCATCAACATATAATGCAACTATTAGAATGTGATGTCCTAACTAAAAGATATAGATATTGGGCTCAGATAAGGTTTTAACTAAGCCATGATCCTGAAAATATTTATTAATTTTGGAATACCATGTTCTTTGCGCTTTTTTTATACCATACAAGACCTTCTTCAACTTGTAAACACACTCTTCTTTACTTGGAAGTTGAAAACCTTCTGGATGTTCTACATATTAATCCACATAACCATTCAAGAAAGGTGATTTAACATCCATCTGAAAAATTGTCCATTTATATTGTAAAGCCAATGTAAGTACCATATTGATTGTATCCAACTTTGCCACTAGAGAAAATTTCTCAGTATAATCAATTACTTTTATCTGTGCATATCCTTTTGCAACTAAACTAGCTTTATACTTACCAATTGTGCCATCTGATTTATACTTAGTTTTATAAACCCATCTATTACCAATTAAATATTTTCCTTTTGTTAAACTGACCAAGTCCCATGTATCATTTTTTACCAAGGAATTTAATTGTGCTTTCATAGATTCATTCCATTCTTTCTTTTTGGATGCTTCTGCATAGTTTTTTGGTTCATCCATCTTCATTACTTGCACCATAATCACAAAATTCACAAGACAACTTTGGGATCTAGTTAGTCCCCTTTCAAGCCACTTAGGCTTCTTCTTGACTTCATCTTCCTTTACTAACTTGGAATTTGATTCATCACCAATATGCACTACATATTTTCTTAATTTAATATGTACATGTTCTAGATAATAAATTTCTTGCTCATCAAACACAACACCTCTTCTTATTATCACCTTAGGATCAAATAACCTGTAACTTCTTGTTTCAATACTATATCAAATAAAATTGCACTTCACACTTTTATCATCCAACTTTATCCTCTTTTCCTTAGAAACATGTGCATATGCAATGCAACCAAAAACTTTCATATGTGCAACACTTGGTTTGTATCATGATCATGCTTCTTCTGGATTCAAATTCAATATCACTCTTGTAGGACATTTGTTCAAAGTGTAAACTACAGTGTGCACCGCTTCTACCCAAAACTCATTTCCAAGAGACTTACTTTTCAACATGCTTTGAGCCATTTCAACTATGGTCCTGCTTTTCCTTTCCACAACTCTATTTTGTTGAGGAGAGAAGGAATTGGTAAACTCTCACTTTATTCCATTCTTCCTATAATAATTCAACAAATCATTTGACTTGTATTTTGTTGGGATAGGGATTGAACGCATAGGAAAATGGATCCAAGACAAGAGGTGGTGTTGAAATACACTGTAGCACTGAACCACAACTCACTCAAGGAGTGAGAGAAAATATCCTAAGATGATCTGACAATCTGAGATTTGATGATAGACTGATCACTAAGATAGTCTATAAATAGGTTTGTTCATGGACCAAACTCAACAAACTCGGGTGAAGGCATTTCCACCTATCCATAAAATGTGGATCAGAATCCATAAGTGGACATGATCAACTGGGGGTTTATTTGGTTTTCAATCCAAATACTTGGTCGCCCATACATTCAACAAGGTGAGGTTACAAGGAACCATTCCAATACCCCCCGTAAACTTAGCTTACAGGAAAACAAATTCCACAACATTCCCCCCCGAATTTATCTTGAATGAAAATGTTGATCACAAGATGATACAAAAACACTCCTAAGGAAGTTTGATCACCATCAACATGGATCAAGGCCAAAGAGTATCCATTCATTGCAAAACAGGTTGCAAAATTAGTTGTAGAAACAGAGTCCCAATCGATCAGTCAACTAGACAACAAGACAACACCAACCAGTCAATCGAGCGGCATAGAAATACAATCAGTCTCTGTCAATGGACAATATATAGTCGAATTTCAGTTGAAAAATTCACAGTCAAAACACCTCAAGTCGACTATTAATTTAGGTCATATCCCAATCGACCAATATTCCAGTTGAACTCCAGTCGATTGTCAAGTCGGGTCGAACCTATGGTCGACCACTATAAAACATTAGCAATGAGGAGGAGCATTATACATTCGTACAACTGATGAAACACAACGGTATGAACTCCTCAAACATATATTCAGATGCACCCATGACCACTCATCAATCCAACCATAATCTATCCTGGTAGTCAGTACGGGTCCATGGTTCTATCTTTCACGTCTCTTCTACAGATATATGAAAACATGGTTTCCATGTTTGTGATGGCAAGGATGATGATAAGGCATAGAGGGCTATGCAGGCTGATAGAGAGATATATGCTCAGGGTTAGGTGCACTCTCAGGAGTAGAACAACCTGGTATATCAGCAACAACATCATCAAAAACAATATTCTTAGAATATGGTATGTCAGGAACAACCATTTCATCAATTTGTTCAGGAGATTTATCTACTAGAAAATCAGTCTGAACTCCACCTACAACAAACAAAAATTCTCTATTTGCAGCAAGGGAAGGTGTATGAAAGGAGGAAACAACAACATCAGATCCAAGACTTGTTCTTGGTGGTTGCATATTAGGCATAATAGGAGAAATAATACCATGTCCATTCTTTCCAATTCCTCCTCCGGTATATCCCATCTTATTGAGTAGTTGAGATCCTATACCTATAGTGTGTTTTTCAAAGCTAGGAGAAACAACACAATTATCAATTACAAAGAATAAATTGACAACATCTTTCTTACAAATAGAAGCAAGGGGTGGAGAATAAATGAGTCAGCTTGGCAGCTCAATAGAATTATCAATTTTCTCACAAACAAATGAACTACCAGCAATGGTGGAAGAAGAAACAACATCAATCTTGTTCTCAGTTGTTGTCTCAACATTTTTTTCAATGGTCTGGAGTCTCTGAAGAGTCTCATCCTTTTCAGTCAACTGCAACAATATGGCATCATAATATTCCTTCAATGTTTGATACTCATCAAACAATCGATTGGTATCTTCTTGAAGAGGAGAAACTTATTCACGAAGCTCATCAATGGAGGCATGCAAGTGGGAAACCTCATGAGTCAACTGGGTATTTTCTTCCATCCACTAGGTGACATTTGTGCTCATTGTTGTATGAGGAAGGTATTTCATGTCTTCTTTCAATTCGTCAAGAAGGCAAGACTTCTCCTCAAATTCATCTGTAAGACTCTAAAAAAATCTAGCAGCAGTGTTCCCCATGGCAACAACTCTTCTGGGGTGCTCAGTCACAACAGTCTTGAACACATTTTTTGCATATTTTAACTGAATTTTCAATTCAACATTTTTTTGTCTTCAACGCAACATTTTCACAAGAGAGGACTTTCACTTCTTTCATGAGATCATCAACAAGATCACTTTTATCATTAAAATCATCCACGAGATCTTGGAAAATGGTCTCCATCGTCTGCTCCAAGTCAAGAATTTTTCTAGATTTCTCATCAAATCGCTATAGGAGGTGGGATTGAAAAATGGTAGCCTCATCTTCCAGCTAGGTGTGAGTTGTCTTCAGCTCATCGTTGAGGCATTGATTCTCAGTCTGCAACTGTGCCATGATATTTAGCAAGGAAGTAACTTATGTACGAAGTCGGTTGTGAGATTATTACAAGGTAATGGCCTTATTCTCACGAATTTCTTGTATTTTTTGAAGCATGAGAGATTTGTCTTTGTCCAACATGCCCATATTGATGGAGGAAAAAATTCAAGGCAATAAGTCTGCAACAAAGGGGAATGGACGAAAGGTCGACTATAATAAGAGGCCTGGTAATTTACACTAAGTTGGTTTTTGGGTATATTAAGGCAAGGCTATGCTTGAACACATAGAATGCCAAAACACATATATTTGGTCGTCGAGACAAAACTACTAATCCTTCACATCACTTGTATAGATTGGATCATCCACCACAACACAACAAACATCCAACAATAAGAGCCAAACATAGACCATTCAATGTGCTTTCTTTACTTTTGCGTCTATCTAAAGATGAAAGTTGGGCCTTTTAGAAACCCATAGATCCGAGTGGAGGGAAAACACCAATCCAAGTTGATTCATATCCCTTCAAGTTGGCAACACACGGTCGAGGAAAGTCATCTCTATATGATGAGTCGACTATCAAGAGAGGGTCGAATGGACTCTGATCGTCGGTTTTCAATCATTCCAAATGAAAGACAAGAGGGGTGAACACGACTCATCGATTCCACTCAAGGATAAGGTTGGAGGGTTTCAACCATGCAAGTCAAGAGTACCTCCAAAGTGGACAATGACCAAG
This sequence comes from Picea mariana, assembly GCA_032191745.1. NCBI lineage: Eukaryota > Viridiplantae > Streptophyta > Pinopsida > Pinales > Pinaceae > Picea > Picea mariana. The sequence continues at coordinate 53,663 of JASDQU011401494.1, read as the reverse complement.
AGGCAGGTCAGGTCTGCTTTTCACTTCTTCCATGCGATGTGTTGCCAAAAAGGAAACTAGGGAATTCAGGCATATGCAAGTGGACTATTCTCATTGATTCAAGTATCAAGAGCAGGTCGGGTTCCAATTCGATGGGAAAGACAAAATCGAGTTGAGGGAAGCCAAAAAATTATACCCAAAAATCATTTCCAAGAGACTTAATTTTCAACATGCTCTGAGTCATTTCAACTATGGTCATGTGTTTCCTTTCCACAACTCCATTTTGTCGAGGAGAGTAGGAATTGGTAAACTATTCCTTTGTTCCATTCTTCCTGCAATAATTAAAAAAATAATTTGACTTGTATTCTCTGCCATTATCTCTTCGTAGGGTGAGAATTTTCAAACCACTTTGCTTTTCAACTAATGCATTAAACTCAAGAAAATGAGAAAACACTTTAGACTTCTCCTGCAAAAAATACGCCCAAGTCTTCTTGGAATAATCATCAATGAAAGTGAGAAAATAGTGTGCCTTTCCAAAAGACACATTCTCCATTATACCACACAAATATGAATGTACTAGTACTAGACATTCTCTAGCCTTCCATGTTCTATTTGAGAAACTATACTTCATCATCCATCTTGATATAAGGAAGACCATTCACCATGTTCTACTTCCTTAACAATACTAAAGTATGAAAATTCAAATGTGTCATCCTTGAATGCCAAAGATTTTTATTCATTTCTTTTGTAACACTCAAATTACGTGAGTTACTTTAATCAAAAGAAAGCTTGAAGATTCTATCTTTGGTGAATTCTCCTCTTGCTACTACTGCATTTTTATTTGACTTATCCATGATTAATCACTTTTTTTTATCAAACACTAACCTGTAGTTTTTCTCCATCATTTGTCCTACGGATAGTAGGTTCTTCTTCAAAATTGGTGTCAACAATGTGTCCTCAATAAACTTCTTATTTTCATGCAATGTTGGAATTGCAACTATTCATTTTCCTTTAACTTCAGAAACTCTACCAAATATAAATTTACCAGAATAATTGCCATTTATTCTAAGAAATAACTCTTCTTGAGATGTCATAAGAGTTGAACATCTCGACAAAATATACCCAACCTTCACTTTCTTAGATTTATTAGATCAATTCAAACATGCATTTATTTTACTAAGTTAGAATTAAGAAGTGGTTACCATCAAATCAGAGTTGATGAACAAGATATATGGAAAATTGCTTTTAAAACAAAACGGGGATTATTTGAATAGTTAGTGATGCAATTTGGGCTTATTAATGCACCTGCTACTTTTATGCAGGTAATGAATGATGTATTTAGGCCATTCATTAATGATTTTGTAATATTATACTTAGATGATATTCTTATTTTCGGTAGGACCAGGGAAGAGAATGTCCAGCATGTTAGGAAAATACTTTCAGTGTTTCAAAGAGAGAAACTTTTTGTAAAGTTGACAAAATGTGAATTTGGAAAAACATCTCTTGTATATTTGGGTTACATTGTAGGGGGTGGAGAACTCAAGACTAATCCCTCTAAAGTTGAGGTTATTGTAAATTGGCCAAAGCCTACAAGTGTAACTAAAGTAAGAAGCTTCAAGGGGTCAACACGGTATTGGAGGAAGTTTATTGAAAACTTCTCTCTAATTGCAGCACCTTTGCATGCTTTGACAAGTGTGAAAAGGGGATTCCAATGGGGAGAAAGAGAAAAAAAGTCTTTCGATACTTTGAAAGTGAATATTAGTACAACTCTTGTTCTAGAATTGTGAGATCTCTAACAGTCTTTTGAAATTGAAAACGATGCAAGTGACTATGCCGTGGGGGCAGTGTTGATGCAGCACAAAAAGCCCATATGCTATCATTCTGAGACCTTCACTACAGCAGTAATTAACTATCCAACCTATGATAAAGAATTGTATTCTTTAGTACAAAGTGTTAAAAATTGGAAACATTACTATGGGCAAATAAACAATAATACATATTGATCACCAACTATTACAGTATCTACAATCACAAACTAAGTTACAACAATCAAGGCATTTTAGATGGATGGGTTTTTTACAGCAATTTCATTTGGTCATCAGATATAAAAAGGGCATTCATAATAAAGTTGTTGATATGTTATCAAGACCTCCTAGTACAATTGCTACAATCCTTAAGCACAATTCAATTACTCATGAAAGTTACATTGAACAATATGTCGAGGACAAATATTTTAAGGAAGTCTATGCAACTTTAAGTCATGTTAAAAGAGCAGAAGAATTGAATTATCATATTAAAGACAAACTTTTGTATGATTTGGGCAAAATATGTATTCCAGAAAGTGAAAGGGTCCATGTAATCAAGGAGGCACATACTTCTCTTATAGCAAGACATTTTGTTGTAGAAAAAACAATTTCTCAGTTACAAAGGTTTTGTTATTGGCCTCAAATGCATGAAAATGTGTCCGAGTTTGTAAAAGGATGTACTATGTGTGCAATAAGAAAACCAAGTAACAGAAATCTAGGATTGTACACTCCACTTACTATTCCTTCTAGACCATGGGAAAGTGTATCTATGGATTTTGTGGGGGGATTTCCTATGTCTAGAAAAGGTCATGATTACTTGTATGTAGTTGTGGATAGGTTCAGCAAGATGTGTGTTCTAATTCCTTGAAAAAAGCAAGTCACATCTGAAAAAACAACGCAAATGTTCTTTGAAAATGTATGGGTTCATTTTGGGTTACTTACTTCTATTGTATCTGATCGAGACTCCAGGTTCATGGGGAAATTTTGGTCAAGCTTGTGGGAACTTATGGACACCAGACTAAAGAAGATCACAAAATTTCATCCACAGATAGATGGGAAGACAGAGGTGGTGAACAGAACAGTAGTGCATCTACTTCGGGCATATTGCAACAAACATAATAAGATTTGGGATGAACATTTGTGTTATGTGCAGCATGTGTATAATCGAGCCAATCATTCTTCTACTCAAAGATATCCATTTGAAACATGTTTGGGATACTTGCCAAAATCTCCTTTGGATTTTGTCTTTGGGAAATTCATTGTAGCAGACATACACAGTGATGTGGACAGGGCTACAAAGTTCATTGAACGGATCTAGTTGGTTCATCAGGCAGTACAGGAACAGTTGGAGAAAAGCCAAGCCAAGTACAAGGAGAGACATGACATGCATCGAGTTGATCATCAGTTCAAAGAAGGAGATCAATTATGGTTATAAATCATCAAGGAAAGAAAGAAAGGAGAAGGTAAAAATCTAAAACCAATTCATTATGGTCCTTTCAAAATTTTAGACAAGATTGGTACTAATGCTTTCCGGTTAGAATTGCCTCCATATATGCAAATTTATTCAGTTGTAAATGTGGAAAAATTGAGATTTTATGAGCCTACTATGATAGAGGATAAAAGAGATAATGTTCATATTCCTACCATAGAATATTTTTCTCATGAGTATATGAATGAGTTACAGGAAGACACCATTCTGGACAAAAGTGTCTATACGTCTCGCAGGGACAATGTGCAGTATCTTCGAGTGGAATTCAGAGGGCACAAATCCAAGTCATTCCAAGTGGATGGAGACTAGAAAAGCAAGGGAATAGTATCCCCACTTATTTACCAACTGATACCAGACTTTTGGTGGTCCAAAAGCTTCCAAGTGGGGAGGATTGATCCAGGAGGATCCTCAGGTCCAGAAAATGCTCAAAAATAAAAGTTCTCATATTTAGACGAAACTAATTACATTGTGTCTGGCTAGTCACGCTGATTTTGGCCATATATTTACTTCTTAAAATGGACACCGTATGTGAAAGTTATCGCACTCTGATCGAATTCCTAAATAGGCAAAAAGTCAATAGGCAAAAAATCAGCGTTGACGTCAGCATGACGTGGCAACTGACCTTACAGTGACATAGAAGAGTATGGGTATGTTGACTGGGAAGGTGTGGCAGATGTGGAAAATTCAACATTTTACAAGTGTCACCATCATGGGCAAGTTAAACGGTGCCACGTGGCCCAGACATGGGTTGCCATGTGACACCCCATAATTTGTTGGTTGTGGTAAAAATTATTTGGACTTCCTCATAATTGACCGCGTGACCTATGGCATGGGGGAAGTTCTTTGGGAAGGATGGGCCACCAACCCTCCTTCATTGTTTCTTATTCATCTATGTTCAATATTATTATTTGAACTTGTATGAAGTCCCGGGTGGAGGAGGTATGGGTTGGGGTCTAGCCCCAGCCCAATTCTATGCGCTACAATACAACCCCCGCAAAGCACTTGGTGCTATTGCACTCAGTGTTAAGGTATGGCACTGGGCTATGGGAATATCACCTACCACCATATGATCTCGAGCATAACTAGTGTAGAGGGTCGATCAACAGGGGGCGTATCCCATCTAATCAGGCCTAGCTCATATGCACACGCCAAGAATCCAGGAGCTTACGGAGGAGGGGCCAACGCACATCCTTTTGGGGACTGGCGCTTGGAAATATGATCCCATATGACTCTAAAAAAGGGGTGTGTGCCCAAGCCTGAGGGGCTTATCATGATTTTTATAACAGAAGTGGATTGTTTACTATAGTTTTGGCCCAGATTGGAAATTTTTGGAGATTTCTTGGCCATTTGGAGAGGGATTTGACCCCAAAAAGAGGCTAGATCTTTGTGGGAAGTTGGGATTCTCTAACTGAGCCTAAAAAATATATAAACTAGGATTTTTTAGCTTGAGGGGTTACTTTTGTAAGAAGGGAATGTAAATAGGAGTTTGATTTAATGGCCCATTTCTCATGTTTTGAGGGGCATTCAGTCATGTTTTGAGACGAGATTGTTGAGGCATGTGTGCATCTACACAAGGAGGTCTTTTATAGCAGATCAAAAGCCTGTTTGTAACAACAAATAGCCATTGTAAATAGAACTTGAGAATTAAAGAACAATAAAGTGGTCTTCCACTTGGAAGTGGGCCCAGAGACGTAGGCACACTTTGTTGAACTTCATTAACAAGTTCTTTGTGTCTATTTCTCTTTTGTATGGTTGTTCTCTTCTCTTATTTGCAGCGTGGTATATGATGGTTGAACTCTTTAATCATTCATAAGCATCAAGTTAATGTCAATTTGTTATTAATCCCTTTCATTTTTGGATCAATAACCCTCTTGTCTACACTCTTCTTTGGCTCTGATACCAAATGAAGAATTACACCAGCACAATAATGGAGCAAATGTATTCAACAATAATGCACACCCAACTCAAACTTTCTCAATAACAAGAGTAATATTTATACATGAGAGGAGATGTCTCAGGAAACTATCATCTCCTACAATAACTCAACAATCTCTCCAACAATATCTCAAGCATATTTCTCTAAATCAAATTAAACCTTCAAGATATAACAACTAATAATAATTAATATAGAACAAATTATTCATTATTCCAACATTACAACGCTTTTGTTGTGATGGGTTTGCAAAACTGAAAACCCACTTATTCTTTTTCTTGAAATTTTGCTCAATCTCAAAAACATTTTGGTAAGCGGCTCTGAGTGAGGAGATGTCCACAAAATCCATATTTGTTTGGATGTACCCATGTAGACCACTATGGTCCTTCATATCTATGTGTCACTTGGAGTCTTTAATGCCCAACTTTGCGCACAAGGTATGGAAGATGTTGGTGTACTTCGATATCATCTGATCTCTCTAATGACGCAGAGTTTTCCATCTCATGTATTGGTCATCATAGTTTCCAACATGGTAGTATTGTTCCTTGAGGGCGTCAACAAAAGTCTCCCAAGTGGGTTCTAGCCCAAAAATTGCAAACTCATCTTTGGCATGTTGCTCACAGTAATTTTCCCACCAATCTCTGACATGGGGAAGGTATTTAAGGAGCGTGAAGTGTTGGATTACTAACAGAGGGTGAGTCAGTAATAGATCAATAAAAATACTTTTTAACCACAATATATAAGTGTTGTTTATATTTATGATCAATTTACCATTATCATTTAACAAGTGTAGAATAAATGAACCATTAAAAATGAGCAATCATGCACATACATAGTACACCAGTATTTTTACGTGGAAACATAATGCGAGAGAAAAACATGGAATATTTTTTCCGTATATATATTTAAGAATTACATTCATTGGAAGCACCAACTTCCTTTGTTCTCCAACTGCATTTGGAAGGAGGCTCTAACCCCCTATATTTTTCAGGCTACAACATGAGGGAAGCTCCAACTCCCCAATTCTCTAGCTACAACCATAAGGAGGCTACAACCCCCTATGTTCTCTGGCTACAACCACCTATCCTTGCTCCATCCAACCACCTTGAAATATAAGTGTCATATAAGTGATGAAACAACTACCACACTCTCGTTGTGAGATATACCATTGTAAGCATGTACCAATCTATGCCAACAACTTGTAACCAACCTGTACCAATAGCATGTAATCAATTTGTATCAATAATCATCGTGTACCAACAAATACCAACAGGTACGTGACATGTATATGTTGTAACTCATGTATGTACATGACCTGTCTACACTGCATTCTATGTATGTACGTGGGATGTCTATACTACAACCTACGTCAACCTTCAGAAAGCTATAGTTTTTACCTTTCTTAAACTTAGACACTTTCTTGCCTCTGTCACATCAACATGTAACCTACCATTGTGTCCAATTTGTAGTTGTTCCCTATGCATACATCATCATACATATCCCTTAACCAAGTGCATCTATATCTCTCTAGTCATGTTCCATACATATACAACCATGATCATGTGTAATAACCCTCACATGGAATAGACATCAAACCCTCACTGATATGAAGCCTCAAACTACACCAAAAAATTCACCAACACATCACAACCAAAAACCCTCAACCATGAACCAAGAAATACAAGATATTCCTCAACACTCAACCCAATCAAGATGTAACAATGATGAACACCAAACATACCAATGTTGTATTTTTGTAGATCTAGCTCATACAATAAGTGCCATACAACCAAAAACCTCTCTAGGGAAAATCCTCAAACTCCCATAACCATATCTCATGTAGACAACAATATCCAACTACACATAAGAATATGACATACCTTTCAAATCTATAGATAGATCTATTGTACTTGATCACTGTAGACCTTCTTGGGAACTTGCTTTCAGACTCTGAGAACCTGGCACTCTCAGAAAATCAAGCTTTCATGGATTTTCCCAACTGTATGTGACCTCCTCTTTCTCAGCCCGCGTATTTACACACCCTCCTTCAATGCCATCTCGCGTATGTATGTGACTTCTTCCATTGCAGCCTGCGTACACCTCAAAAACTAGGGTTTTTTCATTATTTCCGCAACTCTAAGACTTTCACCACCAACCATTTTTTCTACCTTAGACTTGCGTAACTTCATATGTATCAATGAGTACATGCAATAAACCTTACAAAATAATAGATAATAAATTTGCTCAATAGGTACTAATAGGAGACCCTTTCTCTCTTATTTATACTCTCCAAGTAGCTTCCTCAAGGGGTTACCTTCTAACTAACTTAACCTAACTTCCTTCTTTTACGACTAACCCACTTCTAACAACTTGTCCACTTATAACTACTTTATCCACAAATAGTAAACTCACCACTTCTAGTTGGAAATAATTTATTTTTAATTGTTTTCTTTTTGCAACAACATAACTCATGATTAACTCATAGTTACAACCACTTTGACTAGTAACCTTCTTCTAGGAGATTCTAGAATACATTGACTTCTTTGACCTTCTAGGGGATTCTAGATAACTTATCAAGGTTCTCCAACTTCAAAATAGCATAACTCTCCAACCGTGAGAAGTTATGTGGCATTCCACATATCATCGGAAAAGGCATGACATGTACTATTCATCTAGAATACCTACAAATCCACCGATATTCATACCTTTATACCTAAAAAAAAATTGAGACCCTTAACCATATTGTTGGGGATACCGAAATTTTCTACTGGACTTGCTTCAAGGGTTGACATCAATTAAAACCAACCCAATTAATTAACAATATTACCCTTTGGCATTGATAACAACACTCTAATGCAACACTAAAGTCATATTGCTCATGCTCCCCCTGTGACCATCACTCCCCCTAGAATCATGCTTCTGTTCTCTCTCTCCAAGCATCTAACTCTCTATCCATGCATCTAAAAAATTACTCCCCATTTGACATCAATGGAAAAGGTAACTTCCCATCAAGGCTACTCCCCCTAACTAAATTTTCCTTAGGGTTTCTCCCCATGATTGAACTCTTCCTGAAATTGATCCCCCAAATTGAGCAGTCCTCTTTATGGTGCTTCCTCATGTAAATATAATACATATAAGAATATCATTCAAAATTCATTGTGGGGCAGAAACTATGCCCAGTTTCTGATGAAGATACTCAAAGGCTTCCCTTGGAAGCGGTTTTGTAAATATGTCTGCAATATGTTCTTTGGTGCCAACATACTCAAATCAAATGTTCTTCTCTACAACTCGTTCCCATATAAAATGATACTTGATTGGAATGTGTGTCGTCTTGAACTGCATCACTGGATTCTTTGAGATTATTGATGGTACTTGTATTATCACAATATATTGGAATGGGCTCATCATACTCAACATGTATATCTGTCAAAGTTTGTTTCATCCATGGAACTTGAGTACAACATGTTTTTTATGCAACATAATTTTCTTTGGCTATAGACAATGATATTGGTGATTGTTTCTTTCTCAACCAAGATAACAAACACTCACCCAAGTAGAACGTTGCTCCATGTGTACTTCTTCGATCATCAATGCAACCTTCCCAATCTATATCTGTGTAAGAAATAAGTGATAAATCATTTCCTTTTGGATACCATAATCCAAACTCGTATGTACCTTTGAGATATATGATATCCTCTTTACTGCTAGAACATGTGATTCCATTGGTGCTACTTGAAATCGTGCCACTTGTCCAACTGGCTACATGACATCTTCTATGGATGTTGTCACATAAAGTAAGTTGTCAATCATTGAGTTGTATTTCCTTTTATCTGTAGACGTTGAATCATCATATTTACTTAACTTGCAACTGGCTTGCATAGGAGTATTGACTGGTTTGCAATATTCTATTCTAAACCTCTTTAGCATTTCTCTGATATACTTAGTTTGAGAAATAAAAATCCCTTGGTTGCTTTAACATATCTGAAGAACCAAAAAGAAGGATAATTATGCAAGTAATGATATTTAAAATTCATTATGAATATCCTTTGCAAATTTATGGCTCATCCTGTCATTATCACTTCCAAAAATAATATCATCAATATAAACTTCAATTAACAAAATACTATCTTGATTAACCTTGATGTAGAGGTTGTTGTCGACATTTCCTTTCTTTAACCCTTGTTGTTGTAAATATTTGTTCAGTCTATAAAACCATGCTATGGGGGCTTGTTTGAGACCATACGAGGCCTTATTCAACCTACAAACATAATTTTCATTGTCTAAAAACTAGAATCCTTTTGGTTGTTGAATTTATACGTCTTATTCTAGTTCCCCATTTGGAAAGGCTAATTTCATGTCCATCTGATACAATTCAATATTTTTGGAGCATGCATAAGCTAGTATCAATCCGATTGCTTCCATTCTGGCAATTGGGGAAAACGCCTCTTCAAATTTGATGCCTTCAACATGAGCATATCCTTTACATACCAATCTATATTTGTTCCTGGTAACATGTCCATCTTCATTCAATTTGTTTTTGAAGACCCACTTCGTACCTATCACATTCTTGTACCTTGGCCTTGGAACCAATTCCCAAGTGTCATTCTTCTCTATCTGATCCAAATCTTCATCCATGGCTTTTATCTAGAATTCATCCTTGCTGGATTCTTCAAATATCCTTGGTTCAATCGAGGATAAGAGTCCTAGATGCAGTTGTTCAGGTGAACGAAATCTTCTTCTAGTATCAAATCCTACACCTTTGCACCCGATAATATGATCTGTCGGATGATTCTTCTGTATTTGTTTTCTAGGTGTCTTTGGAGGTACTTGAATATCTTGTTTTTCTTGCTCTTCTGCTTCTAACTAGTCTTCTTAATCTTCCCCTTATGCTACTTATTCATCCTTTGCTTCTTCTTTGTGAACATGTTCCATTGAATCCTTTTCTTCTTCCTTAATTTTCCATCCATTTGTCTCATCAACTGTCACATTGATGCTTTACACAACTTTTTTGAGCCTTAGATTGAAATATTTGCATGCTTTCCTTGTGCTTTAATACCCAACAAGTATGTCTTTGTCCACACGAGAGTCAAACTTTCCCATTCTGCCATCTTCTCTTTTGATGTAGCATTCTGAAAACTTTGAAGTGCTTCACATTTGTTGGTCTTCCTTTCCATNTTTGTAGGGAGTCTTATCACTATTGTTTCTAAGCATTAATTTGTTTTGAATATGAATTGTTGTATGCATTGCATGTTCCCAAAATACGTATGTCAACTTGGAATCCATTATCATATTTCGAGCCATTTCTTGTATTGCCTTGTGCTTCCTTTCAACAACTCCATTATGTTGTGGTGTCCTAGCAACGAATAATTCCCTTTTTATCCCATGCTTGCTGCAGAAATCCATAAATTCTTTTGAAGTAAACTCTTTTCCATTATCATACATCAAACATTTGATTTTTGAATCCATTTCATTTTCAACCATTTCCTTGTATATCTTGAAGTTATCGAAAGCTTCTGACTTCTTCTTGAGAAAAACAACTGCAGTCATTCTTGTATAATCATCAACCAATAACATAAAATATTTCTCACCTTTTAAACCCTTTGTTCTAGTTGGTCCAACTAGATCAGTATGCACAACTTCTAGTGGTATTGTTTTAGAGTACTCCTTTGATTTGAACTTGGTCTTTTTTTGTTTTCCTTGTTGACAATTCTTTCATATGATATTGGTTGGCTTTGTGATCTGGAGAATTTCTCTGAATGCTTCCTTTTTGCTGACTTTGACAAGGTTATCAAATTTTATGTGACCCATTCTTTTGTGCCATACCCAAATTTCATCTTCCTTTCCTAGAAAACATTTTTCATTTCCAATTTCACTTAATACATATATGTTGCTTGCATTTCTTACAGTTGTTGCAACCAATCTGCCTGAACTTGATTTTCTTATCTCAGACTTCTATGAATCAAACACAAGTTTGTGAACTTGGTCACACATTTGACTTACACTTAGAATATTATGTTTCATATATTCCACTAGTAGAACATTTTCTTCCTTGGTATCCTTGTTTTCAATTATGACTGTGCATATTTCAATGATTCTACCTATGTCATCGTTTCCAAAGGAGACTGTTCCATCTCTTTCCTTTATCAAGGTTAAAAACCTATCCTCATCACCTATCATGTGCTTTGAGCAGCCACTATCAACATACCAACCATGTTTCTTATGTTTATCTTGTAGAGCAAGTGCAGATCCTTCATTGTTGAACTGATTCTGCTTTCTTATCCAGATTCTTTGAGGTTCATGTCTGTGACTGTTGTTATTCTATTGTGATTCTCTTGGAGGAAATATCATTCTACAATATTTGTTCATGTTTCCAAAGTTGTTGCACTTGTATCATTCCATTTCAGTACTGAAGAATTCAAATATGTTATAGTTTATGTTATTTAATTCACAAGGCCTTCTTGAATAATCATTTTGTGCATAACTTTCATAGTTGTCTCTGTTCTTGTTATTAGCTCTACAATTCACAGCCTTATGTCCCAAATTGTTACATGAATAACATAAACAAACAAATATAGTTTGATAGCCGGGAGATGTAAATATTATAAAATGGGTTACTCTTATGAACCCTTCTTCTTCTTGAGGCCTTCATGTTTATGATTGTTGTTTATTATGAAATCAAAATATTTTGGGTAGAGGAGTATCTTTGTGATCTTCCTTGTAAAACTTCGTAACTCCTCTAACTGTCTCTGCATAGCATATTGGTTGTATTTCTTGATCTTTTGTTTTGGATATTGATCATTTTTCTGTCTGGTTGTATCCAAGTCCAAACTTGTCATGATTTGGCCTTTGACTGCTAATAATATTGTCCAAAACTTTTGAGTTGGTCTGCATGTTTTTCTTTTGAATGTATTTTCTCATTGTGGCAATCTCTGCTTCCAAGCCTCTAATGATCCTATATTTTTCTTCCAACCATTCTTTGAGTGCTTCTTCAATTCTTTTGTCTTCTTCAACTTGGATTTGTAATTTAGTGATCAAATACTCTAGTTCCTCGGAGTTTTAATTTTGAGTTTCCTCTTTTCTTTTTCAGTTCTGCCTCTAGTGACTTGTTTTTATTTTTCTCCCTTTTTATAACTTCTATGGCACTCATTAGTTATTCTCTGTATTCAAATTATGCCTCTTCATATTCTTCTTCGGTGTCTTCTTCATTGGAATCTTCTACTTCCATGAATAGAACCCTTTCTGTATCACTTTCATTGACTTCATCTTCGTCTGATGAGGTGTTGTCTTCTTTGGTGAAAAATATTTTCTTGAGAAATTTCTTTTTGGTTCTTTTTTCTTTGTATATTTGTTTGTTATTTGTATCATATTCTTAATTCCATTTCTTTTTCTTATGGGGACATTTTTTAGCAAAGTGACCAAAACCATCGCAATTAAAACAAATCAATGGAAGCTTACCTCTATATTTTCCATTGGTTTCCTTTTTCAATGTTCTAACGAAGTTGGCTACTTCTTCATCATCCTCTGAGATGTCACTATTGTTTCTATCTAGATTTGTCTTTTTCTTTCCCTTTTTCTTTGAATTGTTGGATGCTTTGAATGTTGCTTCTTTTGTAATTGGATTCTCCCATTCAGTTATCATTTCATAGGCTTTGAATACTCCATGTAACTCATCCATGATTATTGAATCCAAATCTGTCATTTCTTCTAGTGCTGAGATATTAGGATCAAATCTCATTGGAAGATATCTTAGTACCTTTTGAACAATTATAGATTCATCAACTTCTTCTCCCAATCCTTGAATTTAATTCACTATTTCATCGACTCGTAAAAAATAGGATGCAATATTTTCATCTTCCTTCATCTTCAGCTATTCAAATTGACCTCTGTAAGTTTGAATCATTGCTTCCTTAAATTTTGCGTCTCCTTCATAAGCATTCTGAAGTTTGTCCCAAATCTACTTTGCGTAGCTGCAATGCATAACTTTGACATATATCGAATCAACCAGACCATTCAGGAGTGCATTTTTTAATTTTGAATTATTTAGACTGAGTTTCCTTCCATTTTCATTTTTTGGAGGAACGACAGGTTCTTTATATCCATCTACAATTGATTACCAAACCTCAAATCCATGTGCTAGTACATATATTTTCATCCTTCTGCTCCATAATGCATATATTTTTCCATCAAAATTTGGTATTCCATTTTTATACATATTGTTTCTCTCCATGATCTACCTTTCAGTGGTTAAACTGATTTTTGAAAGAACCTCGCTCAGATACCAATCGTTGGATTACCGAGAGGGGGGTGAATCAGTGATAGAGAAATAAAAATCATTTTTAACCACAATATATAAGTGTTGTTTATATTTATGATCAAGTTACCATTATCATTTAACAAGTGCAGAATAAATCAAACATGAACAATGAGCAATCACACACATACACAGTACACCAATATTTTTACATGGAAACCTAATGCGGGAGAAAACCACAGAATTTTTTTTTTCTTATATGTCTTTTAGAATCACACTCATTGGAAGCACCAACTTCCTTTGTTCTCCAGTTGCAACTAGAAGGAGGCTCCAACCCTCTATATTTTCAGGCTACAAACTGAGGGAAGCTCTAACTCCCCAATTCTCTGGCTACAACCAGAAGGAGGCTACAACCCCATATGTTCTTCGGTTACAACTGAAATGTGGCTACAACCACCTATCCTTGCTCTATCCAAACTCCTTGAAATGTAAGTGTCAAATAAGTGATGAAACAACTCCCACACTCTCATTGTAAGATATACCACTGTAAACATGTACCAATCTATGCCAACAACCTGTAACCAACCTGTACCAATAGCTTGTAATCAACATGTATCAGTAATCATCATGTACTAACAAATAACAAAAGGTACATGACCTGTATATGTTGAAGCTCATGTATGTACACGATCTATCTACATTGCAGTCTGTGTATGTGTGTGGCCTATCTATATTGCAACCTATGTACAACTTTAGAAAGATAGGGCTTTTACCTTTCTTAAACTCAAACACTTTCCTTCCTATGTCACATCAACCTGTAACATGTCACTGTGTCCAATCTGTAGTTGTGCTCTATGCATACATCATCATACATATCCCTTAACCAAGTGCATCTATATCTCTCTAGTCATGTGCCATACATATGTATACAACCGTGATCAATTGTAATAACCCTCACATGGACTGGACATCAAACCCTCACTAGTATGAAGCCTCAAACTACACCAAAAAATTCACCAACACATCACAACCAAAAACCCTCAACCATGTACCAAGAAATACAAGATATGCCTGAACACTCAACCCAATCAAGATGTAACAATAATGAACACCAAACATACCAGTGTTGTATTTATGTATATCTAGCTCATACAATAAGTGCCATACAACCAACAACCTCTCTAGGGAAAATCCTCAAACTCCCATAACCATATCTCATGTAGAGAACAATATCCAACTACACATAAGAATATGACATACCTTTTGAATCTATAGATAGATCTGTTGTACATGATCATTGTAGACATTCCTAGGAACTTGCTTTCATACTCTAAGAACCTGGCACTCTCAACAATTCAATAATTCATGGCTTTTACCAACTATACGCGACCTCCTATTTCTCATCCCACGTATGTACGTGCCCTCCTTCACTTCCATCTTGCATATGTACGCGACCTATTCCATTGTATCCCACATACACCTCAAAAGATAGGTTTTTTTAGTATTTTTGCAACTCCAAAACTTTCGTCTTCAACCCTTCTTGCTACCTCAGAATCGCATAACTTTAGATGTATCAATGAGTACCTACAATAAACCTTACAAAGTAATAGATATTCAATGTTCTTAATAGGTTCTAATAGGAGACCATTTCTCTCTTATTTATACTCTCCAAGTAGCTTCCTCAAGGGGTTACCTTCTAACTAACTTAACCCAACTTCATTCTTTTAGGGCTAACCCAATTCTAGCCACTTGCCCAGTTATAACCACTTTATCCACAAATATTAAACTCACCACTTCTAGTTGCAACTAATTTATTTTTAATTATTTTCTTCTCACAACAACATAACTCATGATTAACTCCTAGTTACAACCACTTTGACTAGTAACCTTCTTCTAGGAGCATCTATAATAAATTGACTTCTTTGACCTTATAGGGGCTTCTAGATAACTTATGAGGGTTATACAACTTCACAAGACCATAAATCTCTGACCATGAGGAGTTATGTGGCATTCCACATATCACCAGAAAAGGCATGACAAATATTATTCAGCTAGAATAGTCTTACCTACAAATCCACCGATCTTCATAACTTTATACCTCAAACAATCTTGAGTCCCTTAACCATACTATTGGGGCTACCAGAATTTTCTACCGTACTTGCTTCAAAGGTTGACATCAATGAAAACCAACCCAATTAATCAACACGAAGGTGATTTTTTCATTGTTGGAAAAAATTTATACAAACAAATAACCCTCTAGTAGACTTAACCATTTTTCCAAAGCATCCACATCTATCTAGCCTTTGAATAAAGGAATATCAAAGTTAATTTATACCTTGAAGGGTGTCACACCTCTGAAGTGACTATTGGTTGAAGGTGTTTCCATTTTTGTTGGAAACCATTGAAGGATATGGGAGAAAGTATCCATCATTGCGTTAATTTATTGCGTGGGGTCTTCCTCAAGAAAGAGTTTGATAAGATATCTTGTTTCGTCGTCTGTCTTTTCAACTTATGAGTCATAAAAAAATAAATTGTATTGTTCCATTGAACCAAATAACTACTAATGGAAGGATCCCCAATATATGGGCTATAGACCTTCTATACACTAATTAATGGTAATTTTTTGTATGATTGAATACAAAATGATGGGGAGACTAGGGATTTTGTACCTTTGAATAATATGAAACCCTGAGGGATTCAAGATTAAATTTTTTGTACCTTTGAATAATATGAAACCTTGAGGGATTCATAATTAAATTTTTACCTGCGAAATTCAATATTAAGGTATAAAGGCTCTAAATGATCCCCTTATTCTAAGTTTTCTTAGTTTGACTTGCACATAATGTTTCTGGGAAACCACAATTTGCAAAAATATCCAATTACTAAGAATCGACATGGGTTCAAGGGCATGCCTTGAAAGGATAATTTTTCTTCATATTTTTCCCATGGTTTTTAATAGTGGCTAGGGTTTCAAAAGGTTTCTAGGGTTGACACCACTAAATAAAAAAATGAAAATCAAATAATGACTGAAGAATTTTTAATACACATACTTGATAAGAGGTACAATTGAGGAATCTTCAATTTGGATTGCTTCTAGGTAAGTGTACATGTGAGTTCATTGTTGGGTGAAAGTTGTTTTACAACCAAACACACATGCACCCAAATTAAATGACCTCTATAATATCATCACTAATGCACCCCCATTATTAGTGGAAAGGACCAATGAGAGAGGACCAAGGTTTGAGATTTGAGAGATGGAACAAGAATAACCCTTCATCAAGATTATTCAATGCACAATATTATTTCAAGCTTCAATTACCATCTATTATTAATGGAAATAATTGGAAAGAGAGAACCAATGTTTGAACTTTAAGAGATGGAATGAAACCAGCCTTGGAAAATGAATTCGATGGATCTTCACAAAATAAAATATGAGCCTGAAGGTAACTAATGTTGTTTACCTTATAAAAATGATCCTAAGTTAACCTACCTAGATAGGAGAAACATTAATATGGCATGTGTTACGAGGAAAATCTATCTATGGCTAGGGTGAACCAAAAGACATGGAAATGACTACAGAAATCAACTATATCCCGACAACATGCTATATAAACCAATGTGCAAGCGAGGTAAGAAAGAGGCCTACCTCATCCAGATGTTCGACGATGTCCACCATTAAGCACTTTGACCCAAAGCTATATACCTGCAACAAGTTCTCAACAAACAATAAAAGAAAGCATATGGTGGTGATATAAAAAGTTAGCACATTAGATAGCATAATTCATCAATATACATAACAAATACGCCCATGGATAATAACTCATATACTTTCAAGATATTAATTGGATGGAAAGAGAGTATTTCTATTAATAAATGATCAGCAGAAGTGAAAATATTACAGACTTACATGTCGAAATGGTTCGGAACCAAGAAACTAAGTTCCTTCTAGTTGGGCCTCCACCACTTCAATCCTCCACCAAAGGCAAGCTCATAAAAGGAAGACAATGAGCTTCTCCATCAATAAAGGAAGATTTTGGGGGCTGAACATTGTGTTTAGACTTAAAGGAAAAAGGGATGCAGACTCAATATGAAGTAAATAATTTCTCCAAAGTAACTTTGCTCTCAAAGTTGAATTTTTTCTCCTTTTCCATAGCTTGGAATTGGCCTCTTTATATCCTTCAAAATGAAACTTAAGGGCCGAGTCGGAACATTTCCAGTATATGGAAGGCCAAGGATCAAAGACATTTTACTGTGACATAGAAACCCGTCATTTAATTTTTGTTTTATGGCACAAATCTCAATGTACGCAGGTTGTAGTGGAGCAACCTGCGTATACGCTTGCTGTATAGTGTGCAAGATGCGTACAAGTGGAAAAATTTGTATTTTTGTCTCTGGATTTTAGTAATAGGGGAGACAAGTCTACATAGGGAAATGGAATAAGGCCCTATCTACAAGATTGCATAGGGTGAGGTAAATCTTTCTCTAACATATGCCCCCTAATGTGTGAAGTCAAAGGAGCATCTGCGATGGCCGAAATACATTATAAATAACCCAGAAGTGGAGTGGTAGAGAACCAACTGGACAAACTCAGTTGCTCATTACATATGAACTGACTTTGCATACATGGTTGCCAAACATTACACTGCAGATCCATGTGAAAATATACCAAACAAGTGTCTATGGCCATGAATAAGAAAATACAAATGCGGTTACATGCCAATAGTTGTCATAGTCACGAACAAGGCCCAGTAGAACCATTCTCAAAACCAATATGAAGATATATGTATACCATGGAGTACAATTTGATCTCCCGTGATCACTGAAGTCATATAGGTACTGGTTCAATGAAAAGGAAGCAACATCTCGGGAAAATTTCGGCCACATAGTGATGTCTTCAAGTATTCCACACAATCTACCAAAGGTGCAAGTCTTCATTATGTGAATAAAGGAGTTGAGGTCGAACGCAATGAGACATTGTTTGATTATCGATCATTGATGTATACCATTAAAAAATGCAAGACAACCTATCGATAATGAAAGTAGGTATCAAGGCACCAAGTACATTCTTACAAGTGTGAATAAAGGATTTGGTGTCGAACACCAGAAGAATCCATCGATCAAGAGACATCGATGTATTCTTAATTGTCGATGGCGAGAGAGCCTGCCACTGATGATTGCAAGCCTCAAGATACTCATAAGACTCCAAGTCTCATTTCCAGAATAAATGGGTTGAATTCGATGGAAAGAGACCCGATGAGAGGAGAGCATTAAGGCATCTCTCATAAGTCAGCACGAGGTACAAAGAAGGAGCTTCATGATTTGGTGGAAATTGGACAAAGAACATGTTCACGAACCAATGAGCCTGTGCATCTTTCACGTGTGCCAAGTGCAAGTGGTACACTAAAAAGACCCTCTGAATAGCAGCCAATGATGAAAACTGCTGACAAAGGCGAGGAAACCACCAATAAGGATAATGGAATCCAAGACATTGCACGAATACCAATGTGTGAATAGATGTCTTATTGTCGAACACAAGGGAAACCACCCAGTCAACAACCAATGATGAAATGTCGACTGTTGGGTTCAAGGTTACCTACCAATGATGAAAGTAGGACCAAGGTGCATGATAAGACTACAATATCATGTGATTCTGAGACAAACTGAGGGTATGGCGGACATGCAAGTCAAGAGTTCTGAGGAGTGGACGACACAGGTTGATAGACTTCCTTTAAACAAGATCATGAGACATATGGAGGACTCTGACATCATAGAAGTAATGATAAAACCATGAGATGCAGGAGGCATCAATGAAATTATCTATAGGGACCGGAAGAATAACTAGTCCGTAAAGAAGACTCTGTAATGAGCTTAGCTTCCTAAGGCCATGCTAATCCCAAAATTATGATGATAAATGGACTCAAACAACTTTGTGCTCTGTTCAAAAGAAACACGATTGTTGTCAATACAAGATAATACTCCCTTCTTGCTCATCTTTTTTTGTATTTTCATAGACAAACGAATGTTATGATACAGAGGAGGAAACGTGTGTCGCAAGTAAGAAAAACTAGTTCCAGCAGTGGAACATAGCTATGCTCAATGCAGGGAAGTGCATGTGGGAGATGGACACTCAGGGGAATGTTCCCTCGTAGGTATAGGGTGTCAAATTATGAAGGATATAAACAAGGATCTGCTTCGTTGAGGACGAAAAACTGCTGAGGCAAACGGTTTCTAACGCAAAGCGAGAACCAGCTATAGGCTCAATATTTAAAGCAAGAGAATGAGATGAAATCAAAACTTAATGCCAAAAAATGTCCTTTTTTATGTATTTTAGTCTACTTGGTTTGAAAAGGGATAAACTTGTGCCAAATAGATGTCTTTTCAAAACCAATTTACGAGTGTGAAAGAGATAAGTTCACTCGACAATCTTTTCGCTTTTTGATAACGAATCGGAAAAGAGATTAACTAAGATTCACGACCTTTAAAGTCCAATTTAACGAGTGTGAAAGGGACAAACCACCTGACAATCTTTTCACATTTTGATGACGAGTCATAAAAGAGATTAAATTAAACTCGTTTGGGATTTCTCGGGGTATAAGGCCGCATGTTTATGAATGATAAATGAGGCTCAGCATAAAGTCAAGTATGAGTTGTGAGGGACTCCCGGTCCTCTGAAAAAATATATGCATGGGCACCAAATGCAGTAGGGGATCTAACTAGGGCACCCATGTTTGGTAAGTCTCTACCACTTGATAACGAATCGACTTTATAGCAGATGGAAGGTTTTGTGTCACAACAAATGGGTTCGTACCTAGGGCATAAGAGTGGCAGTTATAGGATAATGCAAAAATGCATAATGGAGTGGATACCTATCCTATATGTTGGGTAATGAAAATACCTTCCCGTGGTGACAAACGGACAACATAACGCTGAAATCTGTAAGAATCCTAGGTTAAAACTACAAAAAACAAATCGATCCACCTTTGTATTAGTCCATTAGGTGAAAAAATGGCTTAAAACTATAGAAAGTGGGTAAAAATAATTTATAAATAGTAACAAAATCAAAAATTACTATACCAATTTGATTTTTTACCCAACTAGTGCAAATTGGACCAAAATACCTTCGAGATTGAAATGGTGATTGTGGGAGCATCAGGCAACGAAATCACGAACCGTTTGGATCAGGTAATTCTTGTTCTCTTCCTCTTCAAATTCAGTGGATTAAAATTTTGAATTAGGTTCCAAATTTTTAGTTATTGAGGGCGTAAAGTGTATATTTTGGTGTACGTGGGCTAGCTTTGATCAGGTAGCATATACGATGAGGTATATGCTCATGTGTGAACTACAGGGGGCATATATCAAGCCCTACACATGACTGTATGTAAAGTAGGCTGCGTACAAGCATGCAAACAATCATTTTGAAAGGTTCTAAAACAAAATTTTATTTGTCTTTGACAGGATGGTTCTTGAAGGGAGAGAGAGAGAGCACGAGGAGGTCGATGTTGTTGTAGATCGAGATCTGGGGCCCTGAATGGCCTTAAAGAGATGTGGCTTGTATAATTTTTGTGTGCTCAAAGGAATGAGATCCCAGGTGAGGTTTCTCGAGATGTTGGTGGGTTACTGGGACCCTGAGAGTGAGAGCTTCAAAATCGATGGGCAACCATTGAGAATTGAAGTAGAGGGCATTTACTCTTTTACTAGTCTATCATGTCGAGGAGAGGTTGTAAACCTCAAATCACGGGGAGTAGGGAGCGGGATGAAGATATAACAATATATCGACGCCCACTGTGTAGCAGGGACTCCTAAGGTAGGATTCAAGTCCCTATCCGGGCAATAAACAATCTCAGTTTGAATATTATTGTCCTAGTATTGACTAGGATCACAGGTTTGGCCTCGTTGCACCAGGCTTCGAGGCCACTCATTTTCTACGCAGTGTAGTGTATGAGACCCACAATATATGACTGGTGTACCTCACTACTAGCAAATATGAAGAGCCAGTTGACAGAGTGCAAATAGGGGAGTAAAATAAATTTTGGGTTTGCCTCTATCCTATGCAGTTTCTTTTTCGAGTGGGTTCCAGGTTTGGGACCTAGAGTTGAGATTCTTCTGAGAGGACCTCGCGATCCAGCCATGGCACGGTGGACCGAGGTAATGAGGTGGCAGGGGGGAGTTAGGGTGTCGACACCCTACAACGATGATTTATTCTACTGGTGGTAGTGACAAGTCATCACTCTAGATGACTATCCCTATGAGGGGATCAACTTCAAAGGAGATCTAGACATGTCACTCCCACCAGGGACCACCTACAAAGACATAGGTATGTCAAAATGTTTTTACATATTTCATTTTTTTGTATTTTTGTATAATAGGACAAAAATATTTTTGGATGGTGCTCAAGTATTGATTAGACATTTGTGTAACACAAACGTGGTTCTATGATGGCCAGAAGGTTTCCCCTAACATTGAAGGAGGAACCAAGGACATGAGGCAGCAGGAGGAGAAACCGAGAGGGTCCTACAAAACGTGCAGGGAAACTTGTCATGTTTGACTCATAGGATACCCATGGTTCAAGTAGAGGATATGTCTGAAGCCATGTAGCAATAGGTGGTTGGTGTACCCAGGACATGGGTACAACTCTTTCGGCATCTTGCAAACACCATGGTTTGCTACCATAACACACATCCGGCGCCACAAGCATAGATGTCGTGGGATATTGTAATACTAGTTGTATATCTGTATTGAGGGTATTAGCCCCAATTTTGTACTATGAACACCATATTTTTTTGAAATACATAAAAAAGGGATCTTCGGATTTACTTATATTTTACAATATGTACATTGATAAGATGGTTTTCTTTGCTTTTAATTATGTGACAAATGCCAATCTAAAACGAAATTAGCATAAGCATCGGATACATGATTAGAACTCCTAGAAATATGATAATATGTAATAAAATAAAATTGTCATTCTAAAATATGTACCCATAGGAATCATCGGAGTAAAGTAGGATCACGCACACGGTAACTATCGTTCAACTGACATACTACTAATTGGGAATCCAGGTGAGCCTCTAATGAATGAATGCCATGTGAGATAGCATTGCACAAAAGTTCTATAACGACACTATATTTGGCCACATTGTTCATGGGTGGCCCTAGGGATATGCCACCTGAAGACACCAGTAGACCCTCGGGTGAGTAAACCACCCAAGCGGCGGAAGCCAAGTTCCTTGTATGACGACTGGCTCCGTCTGCGAATCCTAGGTAGACTGAAGACTCTATCAACATCTGTCAACCAAGTGAAAACTTGATAAACAACCTGAAGATGAAAAGAAAGAAATATATACACTAAATTACATTAGTATATAGAGAGTTCCACCTAATCATAAGGCTTAAGCGTAATATATTTTCAACTAGAGCCCATTTTTGGGCTCGACCAACTTATTCCCTTCATAATCTTCTAACTCATAGGATCCTTTTTCTAACACACATCACACGATATAAGGAATGTGCCACATGGGTTTAAACTTGCCTGCCCCTAGTGGTTCTTTGGCTTGATCATACAAGAGGACCAAGTCACCCTCAGTGTACAACTGAGGACAGACATGCTTATCATATTGGACCTTGACACATCTTTTGTTCGCCTCGATAGTCGTAGAGGCGTCTTGATGTTTCTCATCAAGACTCTCTAGGTTTAGAGTGCATCGCTCGTGATCGAAAGTGTCAGGTAGNGAGAAGGGATTTCACATCCAATGGGTAATATCGACTCCACACCATGTACTAACTAGAAGGGGGGGAATCCGGTGGCAGTCTTGACCAAGGTTCGGTATGCCCAGATTGCAGGATATATCATGATGTGTCAGTCGGACTTACTATGACTGATAGTTTTTTGAAAAATGGTCTTGAGAGACTTGTTGACGGCCTCTACTTGTCCATTTTCCTAGGGGTAGTAAGGATAAGAATGACCAGGTCTAAACCCCAGCTTAGCTGCTAGTTCTTCCATAATTTCATTCTGAAAGTGATATCCATGTCCAGTGACAATCTCACTCATGATACCGAACCGGACGATAATTTGATTGAATACGAAAAAGGTTGCAGTATTCCCATCGGATTTAATTGTAGGCATGGCCTCTGCCCACATAGTAAAGTATTCAGCTGCCACGATAATGTGTTGATGCCCCCCAGCTGAAGTTGGGTTGCAATCGAAGAAATCCACCCCCCACTTGGTGAAGGGACTGATGGTAATGACTAGGTGAAGAGGGGATAGATGCGATCACATTTTCTGAGTGAACACTTGGCAGGGGTGACAATTCTTAACCGCTTCAATACAATATTTAAAGATAGTAGGCCAAAAATAGCCGACTCGTAAAAAAAATTGGGTTGTCGCAAGCCCGGATAGATGAACACAAGCTCCACTGTGGAAATCATTCAAAACAGACTCAGCTTCTCTATGAGTTAAATAATGACGCAAGATATTGTCTATTCCTCAGTGATACAAAGTTTCACCAATGATAGTATATTTCTTAGCTTGGTATCTTATACGTCGTCGATCATCTTGTGAGAGATGCTGAGGGAACTTCAAGGTCTAAAGAAGGGGTCAGACGACAAGATGAGAAAAATGCGTTCATCTGCAAACGAATCAACATGGATAGCGTCCTCATCCAATCATGGAAAATTGGATATTAACTCTACGAAGACTAGCGAATTTTTGTATTTCGTAGAAGCGAAATCGAGATCAAACTCTTATAAAATGATAATCCATTTATTATATTTTCCCCCTATTATACGCCTGGTAAGGACGTATTGAAATGGATTGACATCTGAAACCACGGTAGTCTTGCAAAGTAATATATAATGACATAAACGTTGGACTGCGTGAACGACAGCCAAATATATCTTTTCAATGTGAGTATAATTAAGTTCAGGACCGAGTAAAGTTTGACTATGATAGTAGATGACGTGCTCATGGAGCTCATCATCCTCCTAAACCAGAACCATACCAATCGTATCTTCAGACGCGGTGATATAAAGTAAGTAGTCTCTATTGTAGTAAGGCGACTTCAGTAGAGGCGTTGACACTAAATATTTATTCAAATCATCGAAGGACTCATTAGCTCACTCATCCCAAATAAAAGGGGTGTCCTTCTTCAAAAGATGCATGAAACCTTTCATGATAGTGGCATAGTTCACTATAAACCGACGAAGAAAGTTATATTTCCCCTGTAAACCCTGAAGTTGTCTAATCGTGCATGAGGGAGGGAATCGAAGTATTGCCTCAACCTTAAGTGGGTCTATCATGATCCCAGTCTCAAAAACTAGAAAACATAAAATATGACCAGACTTAACACAAAAGATGCACTTGTGAGGGTTCAACCGGATTCTATAATAACGACATCTTTCAAAAACAAGGCAAAGGTGTATAACATGATCCGTTGTCTTGCGAGAGTGAGCAGAAAGATCATCAAGGTAAGCTTCGACTATGTGCTTAAGATCACAAAAATATAAAGTCATGGCACGTTGAAAGATAGCTCCGACGTTTTTAAGGCCAAAAGGCATTTTCTGGTATGCAAAAGTACCCCAAGGACAAATAAATGTCGTCTTGTGTTGATCCTCAGGTTTGATTTGAATTTGGCTATATCCTGAAAATCCATCCATAAAAGAAAATACTTTGCTTCCAGCACACTCGTCGATATTTTGATCAATGAAAGGTGTGGGAAAGTTGTCTTTAGGACAGGCCTTGTTCAGGTCACAAAAATACATACATACACGGATGGTTCATTTCTTCTTATCTACATGAATGGGGTTGTATACCCATTCATCCAAGGGAACCCGGTAGATGAAGTCGGCATTAAGTAGATTCTCCACCTCTGCCTTAATAGCAAGGGCATTTTGAGGGTTGAAAGCTCTAAGACGTTGTCAAACAGGTTTAACATCCAAATAAGTTATAATCTCATGTTTGACAATACGAGGTTTGATTCCTGGAATCTCTTCATAAGACCAAGAAAATACATCTCGGTATTCCTTGAAGAGCTCGGTGTATATCATGATTTCTTTTGGTGAACAATCCGCACTGATATTTACATTTTCAAACTTGTTAGGGGTATGAGACATGTCAATTGTGATGGTAGGAGAAATGCTCGCCATAGTTCCTTCGGATAAATGTTGTGTGTGTCAAGTGGAACTATGGCATGACCAACTATCTCACTCAAAGTAGATCAGAAGTCCTCTTGTTCGATTCTTTCAAGATCTAGGAGAAAATAAGAATGGTGATGCATATCATCCCAAGGTTTGTCGGAACCATTCATGGCTTCGATAATGGCTTCATTCGAAGGCAAAGTCCCAGCGAGGCAATTATGTGAACAAGACAATGAAGTGGCCCACATAGGCCTAGAAATGAGATCCTCCTCATCCGTCGGCGAGGGAACAGAATCGGGATCGGCAGAAGAGTTGAGAACAACTTAATACACAATCTTTCTTTTCGATAGTGGCATGGCCATCCCAGCATGCAACTTACCTTCACAAGACAAAGTTGGGGAAGGTAGGGTCCACGGGTCACTAAAATAAGAATTGCGGAAAGGAATGGACCTCCCTGTCGAGACGGACCTACTGGACATGGAATAAATGTGGTGACTCGGTGTTGTCAAGTCGAAAGTACCCATAAGGGAAGAATACATTCTAACACCGATATTCTCAGTTGTTGGCTGAGAATTGTCTATCACAGGGATCGACGATCCAAGAGATGTATTAGTACTTGAGCACGCAAAGGATAACTGATCGATCATCACAATCTTCCCTTCATGAGGAAAATAAAGAATACGGAAGATGGAGGATACAAATGCTATCATAGCATAAGTCCAATTGTGACCTAGTAACAGGTTATAATCAAGAGGCGCATCAACTACCTCTACCTCCACCTCTACTATCTTCCCACCTAACTGGACCAGAAAGGCGAGGATAATACCGTGCGGGTGGAAGGAATGATCATCAAAAGCAATCAACATGTTCGATAACTTGGAAAGAGTTAGAGAACCGAGAGCTTTCCAACAGACCAGGGACATCACACACGTAGCAGCGGCTTCATCAAAAATCGTACGTTTGATGTTATACTTTGAGTATTCCACGTGAATTTGGAAAGCCACATGGTAAGGAAAATGATGCTTAACATCTGTGACATCAAACTTGATAATTTTTTAGACACTGGGTTCTAGAGCTCCTAAAGAAAAGAGTAAGGAATTCCTCTGTGAAGGACACGTCTGGGGTACCTCCAAAGTCGACATTGCACAAGGGGTTTGACCCAGGCCCTCAACAATAGAGTAATTATGGGTGGCTCTAGAATTTGTATTATGGGTAGAGCGCTTGAGTACTCCTTTCGAAATACGAGGGGGTGGCCCCAGTGACCAGAAGAGTTCTCCTTGGTATGATTTTATTCTTTTTCAGGCCCTGGAGACTAACCTTATGAAAAATATCACTCTGGAGTTTCTTTTTAGTGTTTTTTAGACTCTCTAAAAGTGAAAAACCACCGAGCTTACCTTCTTTGAAATCGTAAACCTTCACATGGAAGGAGTCTTATTGTGTCATGTTGTAATCGCATCGCATGTCTCATCCCTGCATCTTTGGCCAAATGACAGCTTCATGTTGTTATTACTGAACCTTCAGAGCATTCCTAAGGTGCAAGCCTTGTAGCATTTTTTCCCTTGTGATCTGACACCTTGACCCATGGAGGAATTTTCGCAAGTGTCCTCATCCTGCACATGTATCCTAGCATTAAGCATCAACATGTTCCATGCGCTTGGAACTAGTTTTCTTTCCCATGACACTCGTTCCTCCTTTGTAACATAGCATTCTTTTATTATTTTTCAAGCTCATTAAATATTTGAAAAACACAAAAAAAACAAATATTCCAAAAAGAGGGGACGGGATATACATTCTCTTTTATTGACAGTAAGATAGTCTCCCTTGGACAAATCACATCCTTCCATTTGTTCTGCAAGCATTGGGATCTAGTATGACCTTAGGAAGTTGTTCTTGTTACATAGAGTTGTGTCCTCCTCCATTTGGTTACTCTTCCAAACATATGGAGATTTTTTGGTGCCTCTTATGCCTCAAACTTATGTCAATAATATGTTTCCTGAGTCTCATCATTTGTCGTGTTTTTTTCCAAGGGAAGTCTTCCAACATGAGTCGGCCATTCTACAATTAATTTCTTGACCTTCATGAGTTGACCATCCCGAGAATCCAATCAAGTTCATATTCAGAATCAACGAATTTTAGTACCTGTTGTTCAATTTCTTCCAGTGTATCCATGAAAGTTTGTCGAAGACATCAGGTTAGTGAGTCCTACACGCCTATTATAATCCTACTTGAGTTTTGTAGACCTTGAAGATATTGTTCAAGTTATGAAGCTACCATCTCCAGCTACAGATATTGATGCTTCCTAAGGATGCATATCACATTGTATTTGTATCTCTTCAGATGATTTTCATATGTAGCTCCGTTGTGTATTATTCGTGGCTACGCTCTTTATAGACATTCATATTTTTCTCGTAGTCATGATTATTTTATATGACATGGATCTGTAGTGTACTTGATTGGTATCCATGCATACTTTATCCCAATCATGGGTATGCCCGCCTCGGAGAGATTATCATTATTTTGCAGATGACACACTCACGAATATGTGTCTTGGGCTCACTCGACTTCATGCCTTCCCAATGTATGAAGATGTTATAATGTATTTCGTACATCAGATTTTGTTTTGACCTCACACATTAGGGGGCATCTGTTATAGTCCAAAAATGCCACACCTATGCATCCAAGATATTGGCCCATTCATTTGCATCCTTCACTAAGCATATTGTTGAGGTTTCCTTCTAAAAAACAAATTTTTGGATAATATACATGCCATGTTGAACTATCAAAGCGCATACACATGTTTTTTGCATGCTAGTCCACCCACATACATACACCCATTGCATGCTAGTTATCCTGCGTTTACCTCCAAAAATGAAAAAAAACAATTATGTGTATTTCGGCTGAGTTTACGAGATATGAAGGGTTTCCTAACCATTTTACCCCTTGTATCCCTTACCCAAACCAAACAACTATCTTTTTCTCATATAAAAAGAGGTCTAGGGGAGTCCTTTAGATATATGAACAAGAGAATAAGAAAACTCTGCCAAAATCCTTTCCCTCTCATTGCCCAAGTTTTGCATCTTGCTCTGAGTTTTGTCCTCAACTTTCCCTTCCATCCATTCTCCCTATGCAACCCTTCCTTCACATGTTGGCATGTTGGTTGTGAGAATTTTATGTGGGATTGGTGCACTTGGAGTCGCGACAGAGGATCTCGGACTTGGTTCGTGGAGCGGTGTCCGAAAGAAAAGGTTGTAACCTTTCATCTTGTTTATGAATAAAAGAGATTATCTTTGTCCCAAAACTTTATGTGTACATGTTCTTATCTATTTAATTAGTTAAATATATATTTAGGATTTTAAGTGATTACTAGAGATTGTATATGTTGTAGTGTTTTGTTCTTGGTCTATTGCAAGTCAGCTTTGGGATGAGATTTGTGATCTAAGAGGCAACAACAAGTGGAGGAGGTCTACATCAACTAAAAGGATTCAAGGTGATCTTCTTAACTTTCTCTTTCCTCTCTCTTATCACTTAGTTTAGATTGTTTTGGGGTAGATTAGAGGCAAGTCAATATTTTAGGGGGTTATCACTCTACCTAATCCTTAGACCCAATTTAGGGGGGATTTTCTCAATAACAGTACGTTGGACGCATTTTTCTCCTACAATATGATGGAAAAACTCTTAGCTAGATTGGATAAATTCCACCGATTAAGGATGGCCTAAATAATCTTTGAAAAACCATAGAGCGAATCCAGATTCATTGAAGTCCAGTTTCAGACTAAATAAACTTTAAAAAAAACATGTTTTCCTCAGTAGAAATTACGACCGTCGATCTCGGCACAACAAGTTAATCCTAGCCATTGGTCGGAGTCCATTGCACTCTAGAGCATGCTTCTTTTTAGGGTCCTTTCCAACCGTCAAATTCCTCAAAGGTGCATTGAAAGATAATAACCATTAATCGAGGTCCTTAAGTGGGAGGATTTGTCGAGGATCCAGGTTTTTTTCAACCATTGGATCCATCGGGAAGTAGTCGGGGGGGAATTTTTTTTCATTAGATTATTTTTGAAAGGAGTTTTGGGGTCTAACATTCATAGTAGGCCATATTATCGAGGCCCAAAGGGAAGAATCTGAGCGAAATTATTGACAGTTGATCTTGGTCAAGCGGGGTCAATCGGATCCCAGACCCCAGAATTTTTCCCAACCTCAATGCATTTGGCACAGGCCAAAGGCTTGGTGCTCAGTGGGTAGGGTTCTCACGTGGGATTCCAATTCCATGTATTATGTATAGGCATGGAAGGGAAGGTGACATCGCGTGTGACGTAGAAGCCACATAAGAATACAACATGGCCAAGGATGTTACGTGGCAAAGGCTAATTCGACCAGGAGTCACGTGTGGGTCCAACTTGGGCCCAAAACCATGCATTGACGCCTTTACACAATGATCGTCAAATCTACTGGTCAAGAGATCTCAGTCATAGATCTTGTGTGTAAGCTTGAGAGTTGTTAATCCCAAGTTTAACTTAAATCAACCATCTTGTAATCATTGGGACATCAGATATTGGGAGTATACAAAGTTACACCACACCAGGAAATTCCCAATATCCAATGTCTGGGGCTACGTGTCATGATGCAGTTCACCCACACGGTGCCCAATGAGTGGTCTACGTGTTGCGATAGAGGAAGGACACATGTCACCCCATGGTGTTGCCACATGTCACATGGTTTTGGCCCAATTGGACAGAGATCTGTGGGAAAAATGAGTTCCACACATCATGCCATGTGTTTGATCATGTGTCATACCATGTGGCAGTAGGAGATTCACTGATGAGTCAAATGTGGGTCTGACGGAGGACGGATACCCTTAGGGTAACATCATTGGACCTTGACCATCGGATCTAAGGAGGATGACCTCCATTGTTGATCTAAATCAATGGGAGTCAGTTGCCCCCCAGAGCACCAAGGATTTTTGTTACATGGATGTTCTAGGAAGTTTGGTGCCTGGTGGCCACATGTCACGCCATGAATAGAGACAGATGGAATGGTATGATAGAAACACATGTACTGGGTGCCAAATCGGATATCATGTAGATTTCCGCTTAAGCGAGGCTAATGAGAAGTGACAACAGGATGACTAGGGGTGCCAATGTGTTTTGAAGAGAGCACATGGCAACCTATATACAGTAGACCCTATCGATGTTATCCCTTTGACAGGTGGCTAAATATTAGCCTTCGGACCTAATGATGTCAAATCTCAGTTGTCCATCAAAGAGGATTGGACAGATTTGGAAGTGATTGCGAAGGAGGATGTACTCCGATAAGGAGTACTACGAAGATTAATCTAAACTATAGATCGAACGATGGCCCTAATTCACGACAATTTTCAACTGTCTTGAGGTCTGCGAGTTATTTACAAATGTTAGGTGAGAGAAGAATTATTTGTTATGCTTAATGGAAGCTCCGATGAAATCAAAGTCTTTAATTTTCAGTTCCCATGGGCCATCCAATCCATTGGATGCATGTTGTTGGACTCCACTTTCCCGAATACGGAGAGGTTGGAAAGTGTTTTAACCCATGCATGAATTTAATACACCGACGAAATCCTAGTCGTAGATTGTAGGATCACTAGGACCGTTAGATATGTCGGGGTGGATGTTATCAGAGTTGCAGAGTGGTTCAGAATGGAAAAACTATGATGGAAGGAGTTTAGATAATTTTTAAACCATAGTATGGAGTCCCGATAGAGTGTGGGTTCGTGGTATTACGTGGCGGGTGCCACGGCCATGCCACATGGTTTTTCATGTGTACCAAGGTGTCGCGTGGCACTAAGGTGGAAGTAAGGGAAAAAGGGCCAAAATTTTTGGAGTGTTGTAATTTTGAACCTAAACTCATATTTGAGTGTAGTTACAGTGATTAGAAAGCCCTGGACGAGTAGAACCAATTTACAAAGTCTAAGTGGAGAAATGAATAGTTGGAAATTGAAAAAACAATTGCACCCCATTCCTTAGAAGGTACTTAAGGGGTCGGTTATGTTATAGACATCCACTCGAAGAGACCTTATTTAGACTTGAAGATTGTATTCCATGCATCTGTATGCTCAATCGACACCTAGTGGTAGCCTGCCTTCAAATCAATATTACTGAAAAATTGTGGGCCTTTGAGCTAATCTAGAAGATCATCAATTCATGGGATTGGGTATCGATTATTTACTATGATATTGTTCAGGGCTCTGTAATCAATACAAAGTGGCTATGTCTCGTCCTTCTATTGTACCAGAACAATTAGGATCCTACAAGGTGAGGAACTTGGTCTAATGTGGCCCTTTAGAATTATCTCTTGGATCCTCTGCAGGATTGTTAGGTAGAGGAGCATCAGGTCTCAATTCAATTAAGTGTTTTACCTAATAGTGCAAAGGCACCCTAGTAGGTGAGGGAAAGATGTCTTTATGATCTTCTACTATATTTTCCATCCTACTTTTATTGTGTAGAGAGGCCTTAAGTAGAGGTTTTGGTGGTTGTAGTGATCTTTCATTCACCTTCCAACTGGACCATAAAGATGAAAAATCTCTTAGTCCAAGAGACCACCTTTCCGCACCGCTTCGCAAATATCAAATAGACCAAAATAGTTGGGACTACCTCTGGTATCCTGTAGAGTTGACCTACCAAAATAATAATGACACTATGGTGCCTAGATTCATAAACAACATGATGCTTCCACATATATGGTTTTCCTAAAATAACATGAAAAAATTCAAGTGGGTAAACATCACACATTACCTTTTCTTTGAAGGGATTTATGTCCTAGTGCGATCGACATTACTCATTGATGGATATGTCTCATCCCTAGCTGATCCAATCCATGCTGTAACATTGAGGGTGCAACGCCATTATTAGGTTCAACCTCTTGATGACCTCTACTAAGATTGGGTTCTTCTAGATACTACTATCAACAAAGAAATGGAGTGGGGTCCCCTTCACCCACATCTGTGAGTGGAAGAGTTGCTCCCCTTATTTACGCTCCTTTGCTTCCTTTGGATGGACCTTTATGGTGGCAATGGTGAGACTGGGTTCCACATCAATTATCCATTTTCCCTTATCCAATTATAAATCAGAGTCTAATCCGACATTCTGATTATGAGGCTTTCATCTCAGCCAATAATGAAAGTTTGGAGTGACATTCATTAGTGTTGTACCAAGGGATTTTGTGGAACTCACACCACTCTCCAGTGTCCTTCTTCGACTTCTCATTACCCTTATTTTCTTGTAGCTTGGAATGGTTTTCCTAGAGCTGATGATTCTTATTCTTCCCTTTGTTTTAGGAGTTAGGGCCACCTTTACCTAAATAATTACACCAACACAATAATGGAGCAAATATATTCAACAATAATGCACACTCGGCTCAAAATTTCTCATTAACAAGAGTAATATTTATACATGAGAGGATATTTATTGAGAAACTATCATCTCCTATAATAATTCAACAATCCAGAAATCTCTCAAGCATATTTCTCTAACTCAAATTAAACCTTCAATATATAACAACTAACAATAATTAATCTATAAAAAATGATTCATTATTCCAACATTTCTCCCCCATAATGATCATTTGGAAATATTCTGAGATCATCTCTAAACTTGCAAAACTTTTCCTTTGATAGTTCTTTGGTGAATATATCAGCTACCTTCTCTTATGTTCTACAATACATGATCTCGATCACACCTTGCAGAACCAAATCTAAAACAAAATGATATTGAATATCAATATGCTTGTTCTTCTTGTGAAAAATTGGATTCTTCGTCAATTGAATAGAACTTTGATTATCACATATCAACTGAGTGGGTTTTTCTTGTTGCTGATGTAGATCCTCCAGAATTATTTTTAACCATACTTCTTCACAAGCTGATGTCATTACGTATTTATACTCTACATCTACCTTGGAGAGAGAAAATGTAGGTTTATTTTTTATACTCCAAGAAACTATTGCTAAATCGATGCTAAATGAATACCTTGAAGTAGATTTCATGCCATCCATGCAGCTTGTCCAATGTGAATCTGTATAACCAATCACCTTAAAATATTTTGTGTTAGAAAAACAGGACCGCGGAGCAATAAAATAAAACAAATGCGGAAAACAAAACACAGAAGATACACAATACAAGAGAGACACAGATTTACGTGGTTCACCCAGTGTGGGCTACGTCCACCAGAGAAATTGGCAAGTCCTTCCTTTATTATTATCCAGCAAATGAAGGGATACAACCTACAGAAAAACCCGTTGTAACTTCCTCTTCTTTCTCTCACGGTCTCCTCTCTCAGAATACAATATTCACCATCAACCATAGCCGCAATACATTTCCCTCATAAAAGAGGGTTGCCTTCTAGGGAAAAAAACCCTAACATAA